>PVKS010007998.1:0-49944 GCA_004027875.1 Aplodontia rufa | reverse complement strand
CTGGCATACGTGAAGACATGGGTTTGAACTCCAGCACCATGAACACAACAAAATGCTGGAGCAACGGAAGCCACACGAAAAACTAAATAAAAGTGATTCTCTTTCTCTCTCTCTCACTGTCCTCTCTTTACAGAAAAAAAGAAAAAAAGAAAGAAAAAAGAAAGAAAAGAAATGCAATGACTTTAACCAGATTATCAGTGGATTCAGAGACTTAAGAATGATTCACTGATATGGCAAAAAAATTATTACGGGGGCTGGAGCTCAGCTATTGGAGTGTGTGCCTAGCATGCATGAGGACCTGGGTTCTAACTCCAGTACCACATAAACAACTAAGTGTTGGAGAAACAAGGGCCAAAAAAATAAATAAAATTGATCTCTCTTTAAAAAAAAAAAAAAAAGATTCTTGTGGGGGTTGAAGTGATGGCTCAGTGGTAGGGAGCTTGCCTGGCATGTGAGGGGACCTGGGTTCAAACTCAAGCACCACAAACACAACTAAGTGTCAGAGAAACAAAAGGCCAGATGAAAAACTAAATAAAATCGATTCTCTCTTTCTCACTCTTTCCATCTCTCTTTAAAAAAAATGTGTCTACTAGACAAATTCACATTTATAAGATTGGGCTGGAAAGTGGGAAAAGGAGCCAAGGGATGGATAAAGTGGGTACCAAAGCAGATTCAGGCACTTCTAAATTCACCACTTCAGGGAAAACATGAGCACTTTCATTTGCAGATCTGGAAACAGCACAGACTGAAGTATTGAGGTAAATCCAAAGAAAGAAACCAAGGCTGAGGAGGTAGCTTGTGGCAGAGCACTTACCTAGTATGTGGAAGGCACTGGGTTTGATCCTCAGCACCACAAAAAAAAAAGAAAAGAAAAAGAAGCCAGCATGGAATTCAAAACTAGTTGTGAATAAGCTACAAAGGGAATGCCAGAGAGAAGTGCATAGTTATTTTTGGAATGGACTACCATTCCAAAGGACAGAGAGGTTCTAGGGTAGATTTTAAATACTGGAGGTGCTCATTATCTCAGGACAACAGGGCTCCCCCCAAAAAACTCTAAAAGAACTTTTTAACAAGGACCAAACAATAAGAGCGTGTGGGGGAGAATGGGGGAGGATTCTTTAGAGTCTTCTCTTTAAAAATAAAGCTGAACAATGGAGAGTTCATCATCTTAAATCTAGCAAAAGTCAGGGTATTATTAATTTTTGATATAAGATGTAGTTGCTTTTTGGCAGGGTGTCATTCTTTAAAAAACAAAACAAAACAAAACAAAAAAACCATGAACTAGCATAATAACACCTGACATTTCTGGTGCTACATGATGGTAAAAAAATATTTTATAGGGGGCTGGAGCAGTGGCTCAGCAGTTACAGTGCTTGCCCAGCATGCACAAGTACAGGAGTTCAAACCCCAGCAACCCACTTATCCAACTAAGTGTCAGAGCAACGAAAGCCATGTGAAAAACTCAATAAAAATTGATTCTTTCTCTCTCTCACTATCCTTCTCTCTTTAAAAAAAAAAAAAACAAAACAAAACTATTTTATAAAAGCATTTTAGGGGGCTAGAGTGGAAGCTCAGCACTTACACACTTGCCTGGCATGCAAGAGGACACAGGTCTGAACCCCAGCACCATGTACACGATGAAGTGTTGGAGCAATGAAAATGGAAAACCAAATATAACTGACTTTCTCTCTCACTGTCCCTCTCTTTCTCTAAAACAATAAATAAATAATAGTAATTTAGGGTTTCATCAAATTTCCTAAAGGCCTCTCTTAATGTCTATTTGTAACATTCTTTTCTGCCTGTGTCTGTATCTTTACCAATATAAACTTTCTCTTCAGCTGCTAAATGATAATTATGTACAATGCTTTTTCTTTTTTTTTTGGTACTTAACCACTGAGCCACATTCCTCACCCTTTTTATTTTTTTACTTTATTTTATTTTATAAAGAGAGAGAGGGACAGTGAGAGAAAAAGAGAGAATCAATTTTATTTAGTTTTTCATGTAACTTTGTTGCTCAACACTTGGCTGCGTACATGGTGCTGGGGTTTGAATCCAAGTCCTCACGCATGTCAGGCAAGTGCCCTAACCACAGCCACCACCGCTCCATCCCCTGCCCTTTTTATTTTCAGACAGGATCTCGCTAAGTTGCTGAGACTGGTCTTGATCTTGTGATCCTCCTCCCTCAGCCTCCCAAGCTGCTGGATTTATAGGAGTGCACCACTGTGCTCAGCTCTCCAAAACTTTCTGTCAACAGTTTTGTGAATGCTTGGAGGAGATTTTCAAGAAAACTTTCATCTATTTTATGAAATTCTGAAACTTTTACAAAACTGGCAATTTTTCTTTGGAACTGATTTGACTTTATTGTGTCAGCAAAGACTGATGGAACAGGGAAAGCTGAAAATGTTAAGCCAAATTAAATATGTAACTGAGGACTAATTTTGTAAAATATAAGTAAATATTTTCAGATAACGAATATGCTTCTTTCCTGAACATGACTTTGTTGTGGTACAACTCAGATAATGACGACTGCACTCCAGTGCTGAGGGCATCCCTGTGTCTTCTCCAGGGTTCCCAAATATCATGTTTTCTTACCCAGTTTGTATTCATCATTACAACCTTGACTTCGTAAACGCCTGATCAGCTCCAATTTAGCTAGATGTGGTCCTCGAAGGTGGCGAGAACTTTTAGATTCTTCTGTTATCCGATCTTCTATAAACTTCACAGCCTCCTCTGCAGAATAATGTACTTCTCCTTCTAAAGAGCTATGGATAAACACATAAAAAAGGTATTTTATTGCCTCTACCATCCTTCCCTAAAGTTGAAGGTCAAATTGAATTTGTTAAGAAAAAAATTTTTCAGGGGCTGGTACAGTGGCTCAGTGGTTACAGCACTTGCCTGACATGCGCAAGTATGCAAAAGTTGAAACCCCAACACCATGTACACAACAAAGTTACAAAGCAATGAAAGCCATGAACAATGAAAGCCACATGAAAAACTAAATAAAACTGATTCCTTCTCTTGCTCTTTCTGTCTCTCCATCCCTCCCTCTCTCTTAAATAAATAAAATAAAATAAAATTGCTCCTAACTTCTGCATTTGACTATTATACACTGACCACATTACCTCTTACTTTAAAAAATGAACAACTGTGTGGGCTGGAGCAGTGGCTCAAAGGTTAAGGCACTTGCCTGGCATGCACAAGAACGTGAGTTCAAACCCCAGTACCATGTACACAACGAAGTGTTGGCTGCAATGAACATCACATGAAAAACTAAATAAAAACTGATTCTGTCTCTATTTCTCTCACTATCCCCCTCTCTTTAAAAAAAAAAAAAAAAGAAAGAAAAGGAACAATTTTGTTTATATAAAATACTGCCTAATAAAAATGCAAGAAAATTGCACTACATGAAGAATAAAGGCTAGCTAAGGGGGGCTGGAGCAGTAGCTCGGGTGTTATGGTGCTTGCCTGGCATGCACAAGTACATGGGTTCAAACCCCAGCACCCATGTATACAACTAAGTGTCAGAGCAACAAAAGCCATGTGAAAACCTCAATAAAAATTGATTCTCTATCTCTCTTTCTTTCTCTCTCACTGTCCTCTCTTTTAAAAAAGAATAAAGGCTAAGGAAAATTAGAGGACTTAGTTAATATTATTAAGTATCAACTCATATTGGTATTTTTTTTGGGGGGTAGTGCTGCGATTGAACCCCACCAGGGCCTCACTAAGCCCACATTCTACCTCTGAGCTATACCTCCAGCCCGCATACTGGTTTCTTAAATCTTATTTCCGCATTTGTATTTTTAGAAAGATCTTATTTGAGGAGCTAGAGCGGTGGCTCAGCAGTTACAGCACTTGTCTGGCAAGTGCGAGGACACAGGTTTGAACCCCGGCACCACATACACAATGAAGTGTCGGAGCAACGAAAGCCACATGGAAAACTAAAATTGATTCTTTCTTTCTGTCTCTCTGTCTCTAAAGTTCACTGGTTGTGTGCTAGCTTAGCACGTACAAGGCTTAGGTTCAATCCCCAGCACTACATTAAAAACAATAAAGAAGTAAAAATCAGGATTTATGTTTGTTGTAGTATTATCTATAATAGGAAAACAAAAGGACAAAGAAAAAAGAAATCCTCAAGTACCCGAGTATCATCAATGGAGCAGAAATTAAATGAATCACTATACAACTCCAAAACCCTCATATAATCCCCCCTTTTTTTAATATAGAAAGAAAGAATCAATTTTATTTTTTTCATCTAGCCTTTGTTTTTCCAACACTTAGTTGTATATGTGGTGCTGGGGTTCAAAACAGGGTTCTCACACATGACAGAAAGTGCTCCAACTGCAGAGCCACTGCTCTAGCAACATGACCTCATTTTCAAAGTTAAATTATAATTAAGTTACCACATGGACAAAAAAAAATCTAGAGGGAAAAACACTAAATTGTTATCAAGAGTTATTTTTAGAATGGTAGAATAACTAGGAACCAGCACCCTGCACATTTCTGCACTAACAAGATTTCTACAGGGTGCTCATGTTTATTTATAATTTTAAAAATGAGGGAAATGGGGGTTGGGGATTTAGCTCAGTGGCAGAGCACTTGCCTAGCAGGCTCAAGGCCCCGAGTTCGATCCTCAGCTCTGCAAAAAAAAGAAAAGAAAAAAAAAAAGAGGGAACTGATTTTTACTTTGAAAGCAATGTATTATTAAGACAGAAAAAGAATTCAATTGGCTTACAATGAAATCCTTTACCACATATTAAAAAGGGCCACTGTAGGGCTGGATCGGTGGCTCGGTGGTTACGGCGCTTGCCCTGCATGCACGAGTACGCAGGTTCAAACCCCAGCACCACGTACACAATGAAGTGTGTGAGCAACGAAAGTCCATGAGAAACTAAATAAAATTGATTCTTTCTCTCTCTCGCTGTCCCTCTCTCTCAAAAAAAAAAAAAAAAGGGCCACTATAATTCAGAAAAAATGATGACTTACTGTTCACCTTCAGCAGGAGGAGTCCAGGCCTCTTCAATCAGTCGAAAGACAGAATCGAAATAAGTCAGATAGAACTGCCAGTCATCTGAGCTAAAATCAGATTGAATGATGCACACAGGATTAAACCCAAGTTGTGACAAATCTGCATTAGAAATCATGATATCAAATTATTTTCTAACTTT
This sequence comes from Aplodontia rufa, assembly GCA_004027875.1. Taxonomy (NCBI): domain Eukaryota; kingdom Metazoa; phylum Chordata; class Mammalia; order Rodentia; family Aplodontiidae; genus Aplodontia; species Aplodontia rufa. The sequence goes on along the minus strand of PVKS010007998.1, from coordinate 44,779 downwards.
TAGTTTCATGTGTACCACGAGTAACCCACCCCTCTCTCTGAGCTTTCTATGCAGCCCTGGAAGGGCAGCACTCCAGAGTCACTTTGAAAGTAAAAAACTTGGAAGAGGCTATCTTGACTTCATAAAATGATGAGATCAGGTCTGATATGATCTTTTTTCAGTACCAGGGAGTGAACCCAGAGGCACTTAACCACTGAGGCACATCCCCAGTCCTTTTTATTTTTTTCTTTTGAGACAGGGTCTTGCTAAATTGTTGAGGCTGGCTTTGAACGTGCAATTCTTCTGCCTTAACCTCCCAAATCACTGGGATTATAAGCGTGCACCACCATGCCCAGCTTAGAAAACTTTTTTTTTTTTGTTAAAGATAGAGGGATAGTCAGAGGGAGAAGCAGAGAAGGAATCAATTTTATTTATTTTTTATCTGGCCTTGTTACTCCAACACTATAGCTGTATACGTGGTGCTGGGGTTTGAACCTGGGTCCTCACGCTTACAAGGCAAGCACCGCAACCACTGAGACACTGCTCATCCCAGAAAACTAAACTAATATTCTTTTTTTTTTTTTATTAGATGAATATGGAGTTACAATTGAGGGGGAAACACTGTCAAACAATCAAGAACAAATGTATATCTACTTAGTTATCCAAGGCTAATGACATGACATGGATGCCCAGCTTGGGTACCCCATGTTGCCAGAAAACTAATATTCTTAATAGGAAACTCCCCACGTAGGCACTACCTGACACAGGAGGTGATAGATAGGAAGCAAGCCTGAATTTACAGTTCAATTTATTGACAATTTTTAGCATTCATTCTCAAGGCCTAATATTCAGCATCATGGTTGTATAAGTACAATTATGTCTCTACTCACAGAAAACTTTAAAAAAGACATCCAGGACACAACTAAAAGAACTCTATGCCCAGCAATCTCAAAATACACAAACTCAAAAAATGTCAATAGTGAAGTCTTAAAACTTCACTATAGTCTCACAGCACAAAAAGCAGCATCTACTCACTTTTTTAGTAAGAGACGCCTGGAAAGGGCATTGCACTCTGGCCACTTGCTCAGCTTCTTGTACATAGCCATGCATTTATTTTCCCGACTCTGAATCTCACTTGTCAGCTTCTCTACAATCAAAAGTTTAAAAAGTTGGTAAGAACATGTCATTTCTACTTACAACCCAAATAAAGTCCAATCACAAGGAAAATGTCACATTTTCTCAATCACACTCTTAGAAAATAGGACCACTATTAGCAACAAACTATTATTTTATTTTGCTAAAGAGAAAAAAGTACATTAGGAGTTTCATTTTGTTCTTGTTCTTATTACTGTTTTTTGGATTTGTTTTGTTTTTTTTTTTTTTTGGTACCAGTGATTGAATCCAAGGGCACTCAACCAGACCCACATCTCCAACCTTTTTTATTTTGCATGTTGATATGCGGTCTCAGTAGGTTTTCGTAGGGCCTTACTAAGTTGCTGCAGCTGGCTTCTGAACTTGGCAATCCTCCTGCCCCAGCCAACCCAGTTGCTGGGATTACAGATGTGCACCAATGCCTGGATTTATTATTATTTTGAGACTGGGTCACTATATGTTACCAAGGGTTACCTCAACTTCAAGATCTTCCTGACCCAAGCCATGTGTAGTAGCACATGCCTGTAATCTCCAAGCAACTTAGTGAGTCCTAAGCAACTTAGAAAGAACCTTTCTCAAAATAAAAGAAAAAAATGGGGCTGGGGTATGGAGATAGGCTAAGCAGTCAAGCACTGCTGGGTTCAATCCCTGGTATTGAGGGGGAAATAAAAACCAAAACCTTAAGGATTGGACAGGTGGGGGCTAGAATGGTGGCTCAGCAGCAAAGCACTTGCCTGGCATGCACCAGGACCCACATACCTAGCACCACACACAAAACTAAGCGTCAGGAAAAAAAAAAATATCAAATAAAAACAAAACAAATAAATAAAAATTCATTTTCTCTTAAAAAAAAAAAAGAAAGAAAAAGAAAAAAACTTGGACTGGGCATATAACTCAGTACTTGCCTTGTATATAATATGTTCTTATTTGTGATTTTAAAATTTAAAAAAAGGGGCTGGAGCAGTGGCTCAGTGGTTTCGGCACTTGCCTGGCAAGCATGAGGACCCAGGTTCAAACCCCAGCACCATGTACACAGCTAGGTGTAGGAGCAATGAATGCCATGTGAAAAACTAAATAAAGTTGTTTCTCTTTCTAAAAAAATTAAAAAATAAAAAAAATTAAATTAAATTAAAAAGAAAAAAAAAAGGAGCCACACATGATGGTACAAATCCATAATCCCAGCATATCATGAGGTAGGAGGATCAAAGGTAGATGAAGGGGGAAACACGTATGTTTGAAAGATCTAACAAACTATTAGAGGAGAAACTGGGGTAGGGGTTACAGATCTGAGATATAATCTTTCACACTCCTTCAATTTTCTGGATCCATGAATTATTTTCAAATAATAAGTAGTTCAGCTGCATGTGGTGGTGCACTCCTGTAACTTGGGAGGCTGAGGTAGGAGGATCATAAGTTCAAAGCCAGCCTCAATAGTGAGATCTTATCTCAAAATAAAAACTAGAAAGGGCTGGAGATGTGGTTCAGTGATCGAGTGCCCCCAGATTCAATCTCTGGTACCAAAAAAAAAATGTAGTTTAGGGGCTGGAGCGGTGGCTCAGCAGTTATGGCGCTTGCCTTGCATGTGCAAGTACGCAGGTTCAAACCCCAGCACCACGTACACAATGAAGTGTCTAGGCAACGAAGATCCATAAAAAACTAAATAAAATTGATTCTGTCTTTCTTACTCTCTCACTGTCGCTCTCTCTTTAAAAAAAAAAAAAAAAGTAGTTTAAAAATAAATTCACTGGGGCTGTGGCAGTGGCTCAGCAGTTATAACATTTGCCTGGCATGCATGAGTACGGGAGTTCAAACCCCAGCACTTGTACACAACGAAGCCTTGGAGCAACGAAAGCCACATGAAAAACTAAATGGAATTGATTCTCTCTCTCTATGTACCTCTCTTTCAAAATAAATAAATAAATAACTAAATAAATAAATTTATAGCCAGGAGCAGTGGCACACACCTGTAATCCCAGCATTTGAAAGAGTAAGACAGGAGGAAAACAAGTTCAAAGCTATCCTCAGCAGCTTAGTGAGGCCCTAAGCAACTTAGTAAGACCCTATCTCAAATAAAATATTTAAAAGGGCTGGAGATTGGGCTGGAGTGGTGGCTCAGCGGTTTCGGCGCTTGCCTGGCAAGCACAAGGACCCGGGTTCAAACCCCAGCACCACGTACACAACTAAGTGTTGGAGCAACTAAGGCCATGTGAAAAACTAAATAAAGTTGTTTCTCTTTCTTCAAAAAAAAAAGGGGGGGGGGGCTGGAGATGTGGTTTAATGGTTAAGTGTCCCAATCAGGTTCAGTCCTTAGTACCAAAACAAAACAAAATAAATTTACAACATGAAGACTATAACAAGGTGACAAATCACAAGTGATGTGATCTTCATATCTTTGTTTCTGTATGAGGCAGCACTTTTCCACCATCAACAATTTTCAAGTTTAAAAAAAAAAAATCTTAAAACTTTAAAAAAGTTACCTCCTAATTTCCCTCTAATGACATCCAAGGCTTCCTGGTATTTTCCCAGGCGTTCCAGGATCATGTAATAAAGCTCAACCTTACAGAAGAAACAAATAATAAGATAGTCATATGGGTGTTTTTAAAATTTTATTAATAGAAAGAATCTTCAAATGAGATGAAAATGATAGTAATAATCAGACAATGCCTTCCCCTTCCATATACATCTCAGCCTACAATATTTGCAAGAGGCAGTTCAGTGTTCATTATACCTAAGGAGAGGGTTTTCAAAGCTTCACATTTACACCAAAACTAAAAACCCGGGCAATGAGTTGGAAAAAAGCAACAGTATGTAATATTGTAATATAAAATAGTGACATTATAAAAATACTAAAATCAGAACAGCTGGGCCTAAAATACTCACTTCAGCCTCAGCTTCTATCTTGTCCTCCTTCACCATTTTTTCTACCATCCTCTCAGCAAGGGGCAGAAACATCGTTTTTGAGAGGTTTTCATCCTGTGCTGATATAGACTAGAAGAAGAAAAATACATGTTCAATTCTAATTCTCTTCTTGAACTATTTATGTTATCGTGCAGATCATTACTATGATTCTGGCACATAATCATCAATCCATAATGTCAAATATTACACCTAATCTAAATTTGCCAAGTAGACACATTACAGAATAGTTGGCTTTACAAGACATTTATTTACTAAAGATTCATCACCCCCCAGGTGTGGTGCCCCACGCCTGTAATTCCAGTTTCTCAGGCAGCTGAGGCAGGAGGATTCAAAATTTGAGACCAGCCGAGGCAATTCAGTGAGAACTTGCCTCAGAAAAAAAAAATAAAAAGGACTAAGGATATAGTTTGGAGGTAGAACACCCCTGGGTTCAAATTCCTGTACCACTAAAACAAAAATAACAACAACAACAACAAAAAAAAACCACCTCTTCATCCCATGCTTTTTTGAAATGCAGGGTTTCCATAATATGAACTAATGTTTAAATAGATTATTCACATATTTGTCTAGAAATAAGTAAAGATTAAGGATATCATCATATGTTTGAAGAAGAAAGCTTTTCAGATATCTCATTTTTTGCTTGAGATATTAACATAATCAGAAGGAAAATGACAATTTCTCCTATTCATTTTATTAGCTAAATACACTTTACTTAAATTGATAAACTAATATGTTAATAAATTTAGTAGTGCAGGAGATTCCACCTTGCAAACAACTTTTCAAGGTAAATATTATAAACAAACTAAGGTTAAGAGATTCCCCCAAAAGCTGAGACATGAATTTAAAGGCACACCTGTCTGACCCCAGCACATCTGTTCTTAAGCAACTACATTTTACTTCCTTTCTCCCTACCCTCTCCTACACAAACACTGTAGTCCTTACAGTAGTTTGGGGAGACAAATGTCTCCACTCTCCAAAAGAGACAACAGGCTCAGAAAGGAGAAATGCTTAAATAAGACCACCTAGTTCAGTGCCCTGCTTACTAATATAGAATATTGTCTTTAGGGGCTGGAGTGGTGGCTCAGCAGTTACAGTGCTTGCCCGGCATGCATGAGGATGCAGGTTTTAACTCCAGCACCTCGTACACAATGAAGTGTCGAGCAACAAAAGTCACATGAAAAGCTAAATAAAATTGATTCTCTTTAAAAAAAAAAAAAAAAATTGTCTTTAAAATAAACATCAGATTAAAACTACAAAAAAAAATTTTCAAGGTAACTTGATCAAATAGATCTAAGAAGAAATACATTCCATACTGCATACAAATAAATCAATATACCAACTCACACAGAATACCAAATATCCACAACTTAAAAAATCAACTGACGGGCTGGAGCAGTAGCTTGGCAGTTGCAGCAAAAGTACATAGGTTTGAGCTCCAGCACCACATACACAGCAATGTTTCAGAGCAGCGAAGTCCATGTGAAAAACTAAGTAAAAATTGATTCTCTCTCTCCCTCTCTCACTGTCCTTCTCTCCTCTCTCTTAAAAAATAAATAAATAAATAAAAAAGTCAACTGACAGGTCAGGCATAACAGCACACACCTGTGTGCAGTGGTGCACACAGTCCAGGAGACTGAGGCAGGAGAACTGCCACTTAGGCCAGCCTTGACAACTTAGGCTGTATCTCTAAATAAAAAGTAAAAAGAAAGTGCTGGGAATGTAGATCTGTGATCGAGCACCCCTGGAAACAATCTCCAGTACCAGGATTAAAAAAAAAAAAAAAGTCAATTGACAATATGTAGTCTTTGTTTGACACACACTGCAACTCATTACCCAAGATGTTCAGAAGACACGTTAACTGCAATGATTTTAAAGACAAACCTCAATTCCATTCTGAATGCCATACTCACTTGCATAATTAAGCTCATCACAGACCAAAAGTAGTAAGGGTTTTTAGGGACAATCTTATATAGAGCCATGCCAGCCTGAAAGACAGAGCCATAAATACTTAATTCAGAAATCATATAGAGAACAATCAACAACGTAGTTATGTGGCAAGAAGTTTCCCAAGAGAACAGCAACACATTTACATATCATAGATAGAGTAAGTGCCTAGTAACTAGATGGCTATAGCAACAGAAGTAATCACAAAGGTGAATTTTTATATCATGAGTGATATTTCACCTTTGAACCATATTTTTCTAAAATTAAAAGTCCAATGTTGGGGCTGGAGCAGTGGCTTGGTGGTTACGGCGCTTGCCCAGCATGCACAAGTACACGAGTTCAAACCCCAGCAATCCACATACACAACTAAGTGTCAGAGCAACGAAATTCATGTGAAAAACTCAATAAAAATTGATTCTCTCTCTCTCTCTCTCACTGTCCTTCTCTCTTAAAAAAAAAAATCCAATGTTTCGGTATAGTTCTAGTATACAACCAAGCCAATACAAAATTTGTATTATGAATGCATATCAATAAGCAATCTTTACTCAAGATACCACATTAACCAGTTACAGTAAAACAAATGAGCAAAAAACACCAAAGAGTATATTTGTTTTGGGGGGTCTTTTAGGAAACATTCAGGTTCTTTCAAGTTATCACTAATTAAAACTAACACTTGCCCTGTGAAAGATGTAAAATACAAATACTTTGAATCAGGGACAGCTCCTTGCGGGGAGGCTCATGCCTATAATCCCAGTGGCTTGGAGGCTGAGACAGGAGGAACACAAATTCAAAGCCAGCCTCAGAAACTTAGCAAGGCTCTAAGCAACTTAGTGAAACCCTGTGTGAAAAAACAAAAAGGGCTGGGGATGTGGTTCAGTGATTAAGTGTGCCTGGGTTCAATCCCATATTAAAGAAACAAACAAGAAGTCACTGGAGCAACGGCTCAGCAGTAAAGCACTTGCCTGGCATGCAAGAGGACCCAGGTTCAAACCCCAGCACCACATACACAACTAAGTGTCAGAGAAACAAAGGATAGATGAAAAAAATAAGTAAAACTGATTCTTCCTCTTCCTCTCTCTTAAAAAAAAAAAAGGGGCTCTAAATTGGTGACTCAATTGGAATGTCACTTACAGAAAAAGGAAAGTCTAGTCACCACACAAATGACTGACTGACCAGCAGCTCTTTATTAATGGTTCTTTCTTTTTTAAAGAGAGAATCAGGGCTGGAGCGGTGGTGGATCAGTGGTTACAGCACTTGCCTGGCATGGGCAAGAACGTGGGTTCAAACCCCAGCACCCACGTACACAACCAACTGTTGGAGCAACAGAGGTCACATGAAAAACTAAATAAAAATTGATTCTCCCTCTCTTCTCTTTCTCTCACTGTCTCTCTTTTTTAAAATAAATAAATAAAGAGAGTATCGATTTTATTTAGTTTTTTCATGTGGCTTTCATTGCTCCAAGACTTCATTGTGTACGTGGTACTGAGGTTTGAACTCGGGTCCTCGCGCATGCCAGGCAAGCACTACCAAGCCACTGCTCCAGCCCCAGTACTTTCAAATATTACCTGTCAAGGATGTCATTTGGGGCAGAAGACACTCAAGTTTTCTGATTCCCTGGCTTCGCTTCCTCCACCCTCCAGAGTTTTTATATATATAAATCATTCATTCAATTAACAAATATTTATTGTGCAGATGCTACTCAAGGAACCAGAATGTCAAATTTTTCTATATAATCTATATGTGTGTGTGTGTTTGTGTGTTAAAGAATTATAAACTACCTTAAGCAACAACAAAAGTAGTATAAAAATTAATGTTCCATACTAGCACACTGTTGGTGGGGCTGCAAACTGGTACAGCCACTCTGGAAAACAGTGTGGAGACTCCTCAAAAAATTAGAGATGGATTTTTACGTTTTATTTTTAATAAATCATTGTTTTTAACCATTAAAAAAAAAAAAAAAACAAACTAGAGATGGAACCACCATTCAACCCAGCTATCCCTCTCCTGGGTATTTTCCCAGAAGAGCTAGAATTAACTTATTACAGAGGCACAGACACATCAATGTTTAGTGCAGCTCAATTTACAATAGTGACATTATGGAAACAACCCAGATGCCCTCACTGGATAAATGGATCCCAAAACTGTGGCTTATCATACAATGGAGTTGTACTCAGCTATTGGAAACAAGGATATCATGACTTTTGCAGGTAAATGAATGGAAATGGAAAAAATCATGCTGAGTGAAAACAAGCCAAAAATTCGAATGTTTTTTTCTCATATGCGGAAGCTGGAATAAAACCTAAGACAGGAGTTTAGTTAAGTTTATTTAATACACCCAACAAATCTGAAGTAACACATAAGTTGTGGGGACTATAGGTATGAAGGGATGGGGAGAAAAGAAAGGGAAAAAGGGAGGGTGTTCAATACTGTAGAGTGCAGTTGACTCTCATGAGAACCCCAATTGCACCCAGGCAGGTGTATACATCTAGTAATTTCAAGGTTTCAATTACATGCATATGGTCATTTATATCAGGAACGTGGGGGAACTACAGAGGAGTCATGAGATCAGGGAGTTGGGGAAGGGGGAGATCCTAGAAAAGGATCGAGTTTAAGCAACTCTGTCAATACATACGCATGTATGAATGTAAACTAACAAATCCCTTCATTGTGTTAGACAATGATGAACCAATAAAAAAGATTCTTCAGAAATAGCAGGAGGACAGGAAAAAAAAAATTAGACATTCCAGGCTGGGGGTGTGGCTAGTACAGAGCACTTGCCTAGCATGAACAAGGCCATGGGTTCCATCCCCAGCACCATTAAAAAAAAGAAGAAAAATTAGACATTCCATTCTAAAACATTTAACACTAGACTGCTTCATTCTTCTAATATATTAGAATAGAATAATGCAAAAGCAATTTATGGTTAAAACATATTAAACAACCTAACTTTTTAAACCACACTAAAGCAGGATCTCCAAAAAGCATGATCGTATGTATCTCTGGCAACATGTCAAGCTAAGCAATACAAAATTAAAACTAGCTCTATGTTAAAGAAGTATGGATTTCCTTTCCCTTTTGTCAAAATTTATGTTAAAATGCTATATGAATATATTTTAATGAATGTGAACATATACAGTATATGTATATAGAGTATTTATTTTCTGTTGGATCACAGAATTAACACATAAGTTTTAAAAAATATAAATTAAGGGGCTGGAGTGGTAGCTCAGCAGTTACAGCACTTGCCTGGCATGTGCAAGTATGTGGGTTCAAACCCTAGCACCACATACACAACGAAGTGTTGGAGCAACAAAGGTCACACGAAAAATGAAATAAAAATAAAAGTGATTCTCTCTCTCTCTCTCACTGTCCCTCTCTCTTAAAAAAGAAAAAAAAAGAAATAAAGAAGGATGTGAGTGGGAGATGGCCATTTAACCTGCTTCTCTTATTTACATATGTGGGAAATATCTTTCTCTGTCGATAAATAAAAATAACAATATTATTGGTGGGATAGGGTACTGCATTTTATTTTTCCCACAGAGATGAACCATACGTTCTTTTAAAAATATCCCTATAGACAAGCACTTAAGAAATTTTATTTAAAATAGATTTCCAGCCGGGTATGGTGGCACATGCCTATAATCCTAGACCTAGGAGGCTGAGGCAGGAGGATTCCAAGTTAGGGTCAACTTAGGCCCTAAACAATTTAGTGAGACTGTCTCAAAAATAAAAAGGGATAGGGAAGTGGCTCATTGGTAAAATGCCCCTGGTTTAAGTCCCTGATGCCAAAAAAGGAAAAAATTATTTTTTTCCGGAAGTAGAAATTTACTAAGAATTTATATGTAGGGGCTGGAGCAGTGGCTTGGCCGTTACAGCGCTTGCCCAGCATGCACAAGTACACGGGTTCAAACCCCAGCACCCACGTACACAACTAGGTGTCAGAGCAACAAAAGCCATGTGAAAAACTAAAAGAAAATTGATTCTCTCTCTCTCTCTCATTGTCCTTCCCTCTTAAAAAAAAAAAAAATTTACATGTAAGTATGTTTGTATAGACAAATATATATATTGCCAATTTTTAAAAAATATTCTAATTTCGGGGGTTGGAGCAGTAGCTCAGCAGTTTCAGCGCTTGCCTGGCAAGCATGAGGACCCAGGTTCAAACCCCAGCACCACGTACACAACTAAGTGTCAGAGGAAAAGTCCAGATGAAAAACTAAATAAAGATGATTCTCTCCTTAAAAAAAAATAAAAATAAAAAATTCCACTTTTACACTAAAAAGAAAGTACAACCTCTGAATACTTTTCTTAAGAATATCACTAATGATTTTTTTTTTAAAGAGAGAATGAGGGCTGGAGCGGTGGCTCAGCAGTTAGGTTATAGCGCTTGCCTGGCATATGCAGGTACACGGATTCAAACCCCAGCACCACGTACACAACAAAGTTTCGGAGCAACGAAGGCTGCGTGAAAAACTAAATAAAATTGAGTCTCTCTTTGTCTCTCTCTCTCCCCCACTGTCCCTCTCTCTTTAAAAAAAAAAAAGTGAATGAGAGAGAGAGAATTAACTTTATTTTTTCATCTGGTTTTTGTTTTTGCTCCACTTGGTGATGTATTTGTTGCTGGGGACTGAACCCGGGTCCTCATGCATACCAGGCAAGCACTCTGCCGCTGAAGTACCTCTGCAGCCCCAATAAAAATTTTTTTTTTTTTTTGTTAGTAATAGGGATGGAACCGAGGGCCTCTCAGCAACTGAGCCACATCCCCAGCTCTTTTTATATTTTATTTGAAACGGGTCTCACTAAGTTGCCTAGGGCCTAAGTTGCTAAGGCTGACTTTGAACTTGAGATCCTCCTGCTTCAGCCTCCCAAGTGGCTGAGATTATAGGCATGCGCTACTGCACCAAATTTTTTTAAGGAATTATATTTGAGCAAAAATGAAATTCTTCTAATTTGAAACCTTGCATACAGGAATATACAGATTGATTTTAAGAAGAAAGGATTTATATTAACATAGTATCTCCCACACTGTCTGGATTATCTATTGTTATAGTTTGATATTTCAGGTAAAGAATAAGATAAGTAAGAAAGCTTTGCTTTCAGAAGACATTATACCTACAATCAAAGCATTTCTTAAAATATACTAGCTTAAACTGGCCATAGCAGCACATGCCTGTAATCCCACACATGGGAGGAGGCTGAGATACAAGGACACAAGGTTCAAAGTCAGCCTCAGCAACTTAAGGAGACTCTGTTCAAAATAAAAACTAACAAGGATTGAGGACGTAGGGAGTGGAGGGACACTAGCTTGACTTCCTAATATCATGAGCTTAACAGTACAGGTTTCATTTCTGGGGAGACATCAGCTTTATCAACACACTATTTCAAACATGTCCAAATCAGACCTTCAAATGTACATAAGCAGCCAAGAGTGATGGGGCATGCTGTAATCCCAGCAGCTTGGGAGGCTGAGGCAGGAGGACCGAAAGTTCAAAGAGAACCTCAGCAATTCAGCAAGACCCTAAACAACTTAGTGAGACTCTGTCTCAAAATAAAAAATAAAAAGGACTCGGAATGTGGCTCAGTGGATAAGCGCCCCTGGGTTCAATCCCTGGTACCAAAACAAACAAGAAAATGTATACAAAAGAACATCTAAAATGGGATAACTGGCAAATAAATCATCTCAGATAGATAACCAACATAACAAAATCAATCCTGGACAATGAGGAATTTTCCCCTGGTGGATTTTTCTTTTTTTTTTTAAAGAGAGAGAGGGGGAGAGAAAGAAAGCAGGAGCGATCAATTTTATTTAATTTTTCATCTTGTTTTTGTTGCTCCAACACTTAGCTGTGTATGTGGTGCTAGGGTTTAAATCTGAGTCCTCGAACATGCCAGTCTAGATTGACACAGCTGAGCCACAGCTCCAGCTCCCCCTGGTGGATTTAAAACTCTCAGCAGGCCAGGAACAAGTTAAATTTACAAATTGGATATAAACTTTAAAATAATTTTACAGCCTGTTTACTTTTTGCTCTGGGATTTCTGCCCATTTTCTGAAAATTTAGCAGCAATTTGACGTAGCAGGATACCTTGACTTACTAGAACCAAACAAAGCACACCATCCAGCCACAAAAGAACAACCAGCAATTTCCCAAAGAGTACACTTAAAGAACTTGCATAATAAATAACTGGCTGATCTCCACACACAAACACATGAATTCAATTCTCTCACTCACACGCAGCAGTTAAATCACATTAAAGTGACTTTTACCTCTAATAGTAAGTCCCGTAGCCCAGTAGGTTTGAGGATCAAGTTACCTGTTGCATTTTCTTGTATTCACCCACTCTGGCATAGGCCATGAAGAGATGGGAGTGATACTCCTCACTGTTGGGGACTTTCTTCACAGCTGCCTCATAAAGTTTTGTAACCAGCTCCGCTAAGACAAAAAGAAGTAAGATTTAGTCACATTCCAATAAATTAAACCCTAACAACATTTAATATTGTCTCTTATTTGGTGAAAATGGATGTCTCCTATCTTTAAAGAAGGACATATTTGCGCTAGGCATGGTGGCACACACCTGTAATCCCAGCGGCTCTGAAGGCTGAAGCCCTAAGCAGTTTAGCTAAACCCAGTCTTAAAAAAAATAAAAAGGGGGCTGAAGCGGTGACTCATCGGTTACGGCGTTTGCCTGGCATGCGCGAGTACGCAAGTTCAAACCCCAGCACCACGTACAACAACAAAGTGTCAGAGGAATGAAAGTCACATGAAAAACTGAATAAAAATTGCTTCTCTCTCTCTCTCACTGTCCCCTCTTTAATAATAAAATAAAATAAAAAGGGCTAGGGATGTGGCTCAGTGATTAAGAGCACCTGGGTTCAATCCCCAATACCAAAAAAAAAAAAATGACATATTTGCTTTGCGTCACCTGGTCATTACTCTTTTAGGCTAGACACTGGGATGAAGCATGGATTAGGTGGGGCCTCATCACATTCACAGCATTTAAGACCCTCCAGGACCTGACCTCTCTACCTCCTCTCTTTCCCCCAGCACTTTTATCATCTAGATATATCAAACTATTTGTCACTCCACCAGATTCCACCTGTGATGTATCATAACTCCATCCCTTTAACTGTTCCCTCTGCACAGATTCTCCTTTCCTCTCTTTTACTCAGTATGACTGAACATCCAATTCAATTGTAATCCTCTTTGAAAAACCTTCCCTGAACATCATCTGCTTCTCCAGTCCAATTTGATCACTGTCTCCTTCTGCCATCTTAGAATCTTATAAATAACTCTATGACAGCATTTGTTTATACATAATAGAGGGCGGGAGCGGTGGCTCAGCGATTGGAGCGCTTGCCTGGCGTTCACAAGGAACTAGGTTAAAACCCCAACATCACATGCACAACTAAGTGTCGGAACAACGAAAACCAGATGAAAACCTAAATAAAAATTGATTCTCTCTTTCTCACACTCTCACTCTCTTTTAAAAAAAAAAAAGGGGGGGGGGCTGGAGTGGTTATAACACTTTCCTGGCATGCGTGAGGACACGGGTTCAAACCCCAGAATCAGATATACAATGGAATGTTGGAGCAGCAAAGGCCACATGAAAAACTAAATAAAATTGATTCTTTCTCTCACTGTCCCTCTCATTTTTAAAAAGAAAGAAAGAAATATTATTTAGCATTGAAATGAATTGCCCGGGGCTAGAGCTGTGGCTCTGCGGTTACAGCGCTTGCCTGGCATGCACAGGTACACAAGTTCAAATCCCAACACCCATGTATACCACTAAGTGTCAGAGCAATGAAAGCCATGTGAAAAACTCAATAAAAATTGATTCTGTCTCTCTCTCACTGTCCTCTCTTTAAAAAGAAAAAAAGAAAAAGAAAGAAAAGAAAATGAATTGCCCATAGCCACTTGGGTATTAGATGAAAACATCCAAATCCGAGCATACAGTATAAACCCTATTTACATAAAGTTCAAAATCAAGCAAAACTGGGGCTAGAGCGATAGCTCAGCGGTTATGAGGCTTGCCTGGCATGCACAAGTACACAGGTTCAAATCCCAGCACCCACATACACAACTAAGTGTCAGAGCAATGAAAGCCACGTGAAAAACTCAATAAAAATTGATTCTGTCTTTCACTGTCCTTCTCTCTTTAAAAAAAAACAAAAAACAAAAAACAAGCAAAACTAACAATATATTATTACTTAGAGAAACAAATGTAGTAAGTATTTAAAGAAAATCAGGAGGGCTAGGGATGTAGCTCAGTGGTTAAGTGTTGCTGGGATCAATCTCTGGTACCCAAAAAGAAAAAGAAAAAAAAAAAAAAAAAAAAAACAATGAAAAGAAACTCACGTCGATGCATCTCCCGGTAAAGAATAGTCAGTGCCTGCAGTGAGTTATCATCTGTGGGTTCAAGGGCTGCCACCTCCTGTGCCAAGGTGAAGGCTTCCTCTTGCTTTCCAGTTCTCTGTAAACCAATTGCCTTTAAAACCTGACAAGAAAGAGAAAAATCAGTTTTAAAAAGTACGGAAAAGCTGCTGGAATGGTGGCTCAGTGGTTACAGTGCTTGCCTGGCATGCATGAGTACGCGAGTTCAAACCCCAGCACCACGTACACAACGAAGTGTCAGAGCAAGGAAAGCCACATGAAAAACTAAATAAAATTGATTCTCTCTCTCACTGTCCCTCTCTCTTAAAAAAAAAAAAAAAAGTACAGAAAAGGAAATGTGTAAAGAAATACAAAAGAAAGCAAATTTGAAAGTAGGAGTTGTATAGTATGCCTTGGATGCTGCTCAGTTAAACCTTTTCTTTACTAAAAGTATAAGCAAATCAAGACTCCTTCCTATTTGAGTCATCATATTAAGTGTATACGATATTAGATAAGTTATATCCCAAAATATAAAAAACTAATTTTCAGTTAAGTACTATTTATGAAAGTGAAGTGACCAGAAAGATGCTATTAAGTACTCTGAAAAAAACACATAGTCACTAAACAGATCAAATGTCCTAGGGCTGGGGACATAGCTCAGTGGTAGAGCACCTGACTAACATGAGCAAGGCCCTGAGTTCAATATCCAGTATCCCAAAATCAAAAGATGAACTGTCCTAGTCCTTTAAGGAATCAAAACTACAACACACAAATTAAGTTGCTAAAGGACAAAGGACTTACCTTAGCGCAATGAAGATCCTTATGCTTCTTCAATAGTTTATCTGCTTGCTGAATTGCCATTTTATTATTACCATTATCAAGATAATCTGTGAAAAAAAGAAAATATATATTGGTATATTCCTTCAACAACAAATATGAAAAACATACAGGCTGCTTTCAGGTATTTCAGAAAGTAATCTGCTACTAGACATCATAGTGGGTATGGGGATGGAGCTTGTGCTTATCTAGCATGCACAAGCACTGGAAAAATAAATTCATGGAGGGAGTGAGGGTGTTGTTGCATGGTAGAGTGTACTTAGTATGTAAACTTAGTATGGGCTCAATCCCCAGCACCAAAACAAACAAATAAACAAACAAATCAGAGATGAGTTTAATTCTAAAGGGCTAGGATAGACCCAAATACAATTTTTTTTTAAGAGAGAGAGAAATAGGGAGAGAGAGAGAAAGAGAGAATTAACTTTGTTTAGTTTTTCATGTGGCTTTCATTGCTCTTACATTTCGTTGTGTATGTGGTGCTGGGGTTTGAACTTGCGTCCTTGCACATTCCAGGCAAGCACTGTAGCTACCAAGGCTACACAGCCTCACTGAATACAATCCTACGTTCCTGTAGTTTTTACTCATCCAAAAGCCATATAACCAGGTTACATTAGTCCTTTTTTTTTTTTTTTTTTTTTTGGAGGATGAGTAAATCAACTTTATTTAGTTTTTCATTTGGTTTTCATTGCCCTGACATTTAGTTGTGTATGTGGTGCTAGGGTATGAACCAGAATCCTTCTATATGCCAGGCAAGCATGCTACTGCTGAACCACTGCTCCAGCCGCTATATTAGGCCTTAATGAAGATTCAAGACTACATGGATGGCTTATGACATAATTGTTTTTAATCTATGAGAAATTATGGGATTGATCACCAAAAAATTAAAATATTTTTAAAAAAGGAACCCTTTCTAATATTCAAGCTTGAAATCTACCAAGCAGACCATATTTCCTCAATAAAATATAATTTAATAAGCATTTACTTTGCCCCATATATAACTCAGTGAAGAAGAAAATTAAAGGTTTTGTTCATAAGCCTAGGAGATGGGGAACAAAGGCATGATGTAGGGAAAATAACACTTTCAAAACTGTGGTTAACACAGAAGCTAGCATTTACTGTTGACTTCTAGGTATCCCAAAGCTTCATACCCATTCAAAACAATTTTTTATTGACTATATTTGAGGTGTACACATACGTGATGTACACATGTAGACTACACACACAGTGAAATGACTACTATAGTTAAGCAAATTAATATAACCATCCCTTCACATTGTTACTGCTTTTTGTGTGGTTATAGCAACATAATAAATATCAGCTAAGCAAATCTTCCCCATACAGCACAATATTATTAACTACAGTCTTCATGCTGTACTTCAGAGCTTCAGAGCTATTCATACTACATAATTGCCAGTTTGTTCCCTTTAACCTACGTCTCCCAGTTCTCACCCTCCTCACTCCTGGTAACCACTGTTTTGCTTTCTCTCTCCATACTTCTACATAAGGGTGATAATTCTGCTTTCTGCACATTTTTCTGTAGCCTAAAACTTCTCTAAAAATAATATATTAATTAAAAAAGAAAGTCTAAGCAAAGATTAATTTCCAGAGAAGGAAAATGAGAAGCGTTGTAAATGGTAAAAAAGTACAATAGCAGTCAATTCTAAATACACAAAGATGACTAAACAGGCTGGAGCAGTGGCTCAGCGATTGGAGCACTTGCCTGGCATGTGCGAGGACCTGGGTTCGAACCCCAGCACCATATATACAACTAAGTGTCAAAGAAACAAAGGCCAGATGAAAAAATAAAAATAAAAATTGATTATTTCTCTCTCTTAAAAAAAAAAAAAAATGACCACACAGGCCAACTCACAACCTACTACCAGGTTTCTTTGCTCATTCATAGGTTCCAAATTAGCATAGGCCTGGACAAGTCAAGAACAATTTATGGTCCTGGTGGCCCAGAACAGAACCTCAGATTCAAATAACATAAAGACTAGCATTTTATTATATGGTTTAGATTCTTTTCCAATAAATTCTTTACTAAATCTTTTAACAAACACCCATATGAATATATAAATTTCATCTCTAGTTTTTCTTCAGTGCACTTAATGTTGATAATCACCAATAATGCAAGGTAGAAAGGTGAGAAATTGTACTGCATAGGGAATCATAATCTAGAGAGGAAGATCAAAGACCTAACACTCAGGTAGAGGGATCAAAGAATGCTAGAATTTTGGGCTGGAGCGGTGGCTTAGCAGTTATTGCGTGTGCCTGGCATGTGCGAGGAGGCGGGGCAAACCCCACCACCACCTAAGTATCAGAGCAAGGAAAGCCACATGAAAAACTCTCTTTCTCTCTTAAAAAAAAAAAAAAAAGAAGAATCATCCTAGAAATTTAAAAGCACACAATTTTGACCTGAATACCAAAATATCTAACACCCGTTTTCTTAAATCCTTAGCTCAACTGACAGGCCATCATCTATTCTTATAGAATACTGGTCAGATAAACGAACTCATTAAACAACAACCTTTCTTCCTAGTATACTGAAGCTGATCTCACTCTGAGTCAGTTCTAAGTTACTTCTAACTCAATCAGGGAAGATTCACGTTCACAGACCATATCTTGAAGAGTAGACAATCTTAGCCGGGTACAGTAGCATATGCCTATAATCCCAGGTATTCACAAGGCTGAGGTAGGAGGATCACAAATTCAAGGCCAGCCTGAACAACTTAGTGAGACCCTATCTCAAAATAATAAAACGGACCAGGGATGTAGCTCTATGGTAAAGTATCCCAGGGTAGAATCCCCAGTACAGAAGAAAAAAAATGTAGCCATCTTAGAAATAGATTTCCTCAAAGAATGGATATATTTGGTAAGACCCAACTCTGAAGGCTAACCCATAGATGGATCAGAGCAGACGTCAGGACTTTAAGGGTATTTTCCTTTTCCCTCTGTAGTTGACAAGGTTCAGACACATTGTACCAATCAATGTACCTATGCCCTCTTTTATTTAATTTTTTAATAAAGAGAGAAGAGGGACAGTGAGAGAGAGAGAATCAATTTTATTTAGTTTTTCATGAAGCTTTTATTGCTGTGACAGTTCATTGTGTACATGATGCTGGGGTTTGAACTCATGTCCTTGTGCATGCAAGGCAAGCAGCGAAACCACTAAGCCACTGCTCCAGCCCCTATGCTCTCTTTTCTAAGCCTGGTTTCCAATGTCCCTGTTGATATGGTAGGACTAGATGACCATGCTTAGACCATATAAATAGAGGGCACACCAGGATAGATTTTTGACCCACGTTAGGTAAATCAGATTTCTTCCTCATAATCTGCAACTACAGTACCAAAAGCCTGTATTTTTAGTCTAAGGTTACCAGTGGCAGCTCGAGAATTTCTATTTTGAAGAATCTTTAAAGGATACAAATTGGTTTATGGGAAGCAAAGAAAAGGTGCTACCTCTTGACTCTTATTTCTTTCTTTCTTTCTTTTTTTTTTTTGTACTGGAGATTGAACTCAGGAGCCCTTAACCACTGAGTTACACCCCCAACCCTTTTTATTTTCAGTCTTGCTAAGTTGCTGAGGCAACTCTTGACTATTTACACAGTATTTATACAGGAATGAAAAACATCAATTAACTTTATAAAAAATCTGGAGGGAAGGGCAGTCCTAAATAAGCTTGCTGGGAGAGCTAATGAATGAACACTTCCTCCTCTGGCCAAAGCCTGGTATGGCCACAATGAGAGGCCATGAGTAAAATGATGAGTAAGCAGTAAAACCAGTCTGAAAACCCAAGCACAGAAAAGCAGAGATGAGCAATTGAGAAATAAGTATCAGATCCTGGCAACTCTCCAGTTTCCATGAAGACGTGGGGCATACCACCTTCCTGCCCTTGACTCTCAAAAGAGCTTCTTGGACCACCCTAACTTCAGCCTGTATCACTGAGTTTTGTTCCTTGCACCTAAAAGAAGTTTAATTAAGTCACTTCACTGGATTCAGTGTAATGTTGAACTGTCCTTCCTCAATGCTTAAGTAACTGATTATTTTTTTTTAAGAGAGGGACAGTGAAAGAGAGAAAGACAAACAATTTTTATTTAGTTTTTCATGCAGCTTTTGTTATTCTGAGACTTTGTTGTGTACGTGGTGCTGGGGTTTGAACTTGTGTACTCGAGCATGCCAGGCAAGCACCATACCGGCTGAACCACCACTCCAGCCCAGTAACTGATTATTAATCGATTGTTAACTTTTGGGGGGACAGCTTTTTCTCATTTTGCATTACTGACTCTCTAATATAATTTATATAGACCTTGGAGAAAACAGGTCAATAAAAATGATATCCTGGGGCTGGAGCGGTGGCTCAGTGGTTACAGCACTTGCCTGGCATGCACAAGCACACAGGTTCAAACCCCAGCACCCACGTACACAACTAATTGTCAGAGCAATGAAAGCCATGTAAAAAACTCAATAAAAATTGATTCTCTTTATCTCTCTCTCTCTCTCATAGTCCTTCTCTCTTAAAAAAATAAAAAGATACCCTAAGTTTATTTTTTTAGTACAATCTTTTAAAAAATTGCTAAAAGATAACTGTGGTTTGGCTATGAGGGCTGCTGTTGTTTCCTTAACAAAAGGAGTCATCAAAAATTAACTATCCATGAATCAGGCAGATGAAGCAATAAATGGCATTGGTTACAGCAATTTCACTTACCCAATTTCATTTGGGTAAGTGCCACTCCAAATGAAACGATTTTAGGTGGTCCTTGTTGTCAGCACTAGATAACACTCACAGCGAGAAAGCTGATCACTATCAGTATCCAGATAAGACTTTAATAACATTGTTTTGCTTTCACTGTTTTTTATTTGGGGGGGGGGTTACTGAGCATCATAGGGCCTCATGCACACTAAGGCTTGGCTCTATACCCCCAGTCCACTCTAATTTTATTTGGAGACACGGTCTTAGGTAGATATCCAGACATGTTGGGCACAGTGGCACACGCCTGTAATCCCAGCAACTCAGGAGGCTGAGACAGGTGGATCACAAGTTCAACACCAGCCTCAGCAACTTAGTGAGGCTCTAAGCAATTTAGCAAGTGCCCATCTCAAAAATAGCTGGGGATGTGGCTCAGTAGTTAAGCACCTCAAGGTTCAATTCCTGGTATCCCACCCCCAAATAAATGTCCAGTTGGCCTCAAACTTACAATCCTTCTGAGTAGATGGAATTACAAGTATTTGTCACCATATCCAACTCATTGTACTTTATTTTTATGCTTTTATTTTCTTAGAGCAAGTGACACAAATTTTTCCATTGATGGTTAATGACATAAATTATTCTAAAATAAATTTAAGTTTAAAAGTCAACTAAAAGGAGCCTGGAACGGTGGCTCAGCAGTTTCAGTTCTTGCCTCACATGTGCAGGGACACAGGTTCAAACCCCAGCACCACATACACAACGAAGTGTCAGAGCAATGAAAGCCAAAATGAAAAATAAAATTGATTCCTTCTTTCTCTCTCTCTCACTATCCCTCTCTTTAAATTAAAAAAAAAAAAAAAAGTCAACTAAGAGGGGGCTGGAACAGTGGCTCGGCAGTTTCAGCACTTGCCTAGCATGAGCAAGGACCTGGATTCGAATCTCAGTACCACGTACACAATGAAGTCTCAGAGCAATGAAAGTCACATGAAAAACTAAATAAAACTGATTCTCTCTTTCTCTCTCTCTCTCATTGACCCTCTCTCTAAAATATAAAATAAAATTAGCTAGAGATGTGGCTCAGCAATTAGCATCCCTGGGTTCAATCCCTGGTACAAAAAATAATTCAACTAAGAAAAATATTAAGTAAATAACAGCACAAATAATACTATAATATAGCTAAAATCTTTATATTGAGCTAAAAGAATGCTACAAATTTGGGGAACACTGAATTAAACCATTGGTAAGAGATTATCAAAGTTGTTGAATGAATGTACAAGCTGCACTCATGGTGTAACACTTCCCAACAGAAGTATCTCTGAAGCATGCAGGCCTACCTGCCCTGATATTTATTTCTCTAGTCACACCTAGGAATACTCGGAGTAGGAAAGGTATATGCAAATAAAAAGGGAAAGTCCCACCCCACCACAGTACTGAGTTACACCCTCAGTCCTTTTTATTTTAGCAGAGAGCAGACTCAATAAGTTACCCAGGTTGGTCTCAAAATTTACAATCTTCCTGCCTCGGCCTCCAGAGTACCAGGATCACAGGTTAGCACCACTGCACCTGGCTGGAAAGCATGTTAATAGCAGCTGAAATAACCTACACTGTTTCCACTTCCTACGAAAGCTTCAGAAGCTACTGAGGCTATTACACCAACTTAGAAAAACATAAATACAAGTTATCTCCATCTTGAATTTACAACATCCTTTACTTAAAAATGTTAAATGTTGGACTGGAGGTGTGATTCAATGGTACAGTGCTTGCCTGGCATGGTGCTGGGTTCAATTTTGAGCACCATGAAAATGTTAAATGGCTGGGCACAGTGGCACATGCCTGTAATCCCAGCAACTCCAGAGGCTGAGACAGAAGGATAATGAGTTCAAAGCCAGCCTCAGCAACTTAGTGAGACCCTGACTCAAAAAAACTAAAGGGTGGGCTTGAGATGTGGCTTAGTGGTTAAGCACCCCTGAGTTCAATCCCTAGTATACCAAAAAATAATAATAATAATAAAAATCTTAAATGTTAGAGAATAACAGCCTAGTTTTTATCATGAATACAAATTGGAAGCAAACAAGCTTCAACATAGTTAAAATGGCTTACAAAGGGGTTGGGAATATGGCTCTGTGATTAAGTGCCCTTGGGTTCAATCCCTGATACCAAAAAAAAAAAAGAAAAAAAAAACAAAGAAATGTCTTACAAAGTTCTGAGTTCCTGCCTACCTTCCCTGCTTCACCTCACTTCCTCTCACACATCTCTACAGTCCAACTATACAACCCTTGCTTTGGTCCTCAAGTGGATCAAACTCCTTTTCTCAGGGTTCTAATCCCTGCTCTTCTTTCAGGTGCAAAGTAAAATAATACTTCCACAGGGACCTTTTCTTGACCTGCCCTCAACAGCCCAAATGTCCATACTGTATGCCCTCATGGCAAGTTGTACTTTTCCTTCAACGCCATTAGCAAAAATGCAGTGGTTACATGTACTGTCATTTAAAAAAGCTGTTGAGGGGCTGGGCGGTGGCTTAGCGGTTGGGGCACTTGCCTGGCATGTGCAAGGACCCAGGTTTAATAGGGCACCACATATCAGGTCCTTGATAAAAATGGTGAATGAAGAACTATGTAGAAAAAATGAACGAACTATATAGGAAAACATGTGTAGTCTATCAGGATAATGAGAGACACATATATTTACAAGATGATATGAAGTGGCAGTAGGTATAACTCAATGATAGAACACATGCTTTTGAGGCCCTGAGTTTGATCCAATATAATGGGGAGGACAACAAAAATGATACAAAGTGACCACAAAATGAATTCAAAGAACCATGACTGAAAATGACTGATGATGGCTACCCGCTAGTAAGGTAGATTTTTTTATAAGCTTTTCAATGAGTTTAAACACACACACACACACACACACACACACACACACTATGCCTGATGTGATGGGGCAAACCTGTAACTCCAGTAACTCAGGAGACTGAAGAAGGAGGATCATGAGTTCAACGCCAGCCTCTACCATTTTGCAAGACCCTTTCTCAAAATAAAAACTGAAAAGGATTGGCACTGTAGTGGTAGAGCACCTTGTGTTCAATCCTTAGTACAATAAAAATATATGACATGGTAAAAACTTTAAAAAATATATAGCCAGGAGCAAAGTAAGGTCCTTGATCTTCAGTTTCCTACTGTGATCACAATACTCTTACCTACCTAATAGGGCACTTAGCCCAAAACCAAGCACTCAATTGATACAGTAACTGAAGGTTTAACTGGTGGGCAAACACCACCATGAATGAACTTGCTCATTTGTTAGCTAGTAAATGTCTGAATTCAAGGACTGAGAGTTGTTTAGGAGGGGCTGGAGCAGTGGCTCAGGAGTTAAGGCGCTTGCCTAGCATGTACAAGGATGTGGGTTTGAACCCCAGCACCATGTACATACACAATGAAGTGTCAGAGCAATGAAAGCCATATGAAAAACTAAATAAAACTGATTCCCTTTCTCTCTCTTACCGCCCCTCTCAAAAAAAAAAAAAAAAAGTCATTTAGGAGTACTAACATATTTAAACAACAAAAGTCTAAAGTTCAAAAGTAAAAATGCTATAGTAAGACAGCCTATACTCTTTTCCTATTCCTTCAAGCTTGTATTAATCACTTTAGAATTCCTAAAGAGAGTCTTTTCTAATTCTCTTCCCATGTAGCTGTAACAAAAGCCATATAATTGTGACTTCAGTTTTGAAAATATGACATGTCACTTTTGGTTAACATATCCTGATGTTTAGCAATGTAGAATGATGTTTTTTTATTGGACAGTTCAGAACACTATTACTTCTAAACAAATAAGTATGGGATCAAAGGCCTCTTTGGTCCTCAAGAATTTTAAAATCCAATTATTCTGAAAAGTATTATTTTTTTAGGCTAAAAAAAATTGTCAAGCAGCTGTTATACAAAGATGTAATGAGTCACAAACTGAACCCTGAATTCAGTTCTTCTGTCATACCTTGTATTACCTCTGTCCTCCAAAAGGATATTCTGAAGAATAAGAGCATGTGAGAATACACAGAAATTGGGAAATGGAAATCAGAGCCCTATCTCTACCTTTAACCACCTGTGTGACCTTAGGCCAGTCAGTGTCTTCAATTCAGATTAAGGGAATTTCTGGGGTTGAAATCCTAGCTCCAAGAAATACTGAGTGGGTTAATCAAATTATACAACATCAATAAAGGTTCAGTTTTCTCATCTGTTTCAAAATGTTTTTTTTTTTCTTTAAGGAGGAGGGTAGGGCATATTAACCCCCTCAAAAGATTGTGTGAAGATTCAATGAGATAACCCATATAAAAGGCCAAGGACAATGGCCAACATAATTCATGGTCTATATACTTTAGTTATAATAATTACCCACCTCATAGAGTTGCTAGAATCAGATGAGATGTAACAGTAAAGCATTACACAAATTATGCGATAGAAGCAGGACCAAGTGTGCCTGAAACACGGTTAACACCCACACACACACACAAAAAAAAAACCTAAATGACCTCAGCCATACAAAGAAGCCTTCATTTAATAATTTTTTTTTAAAAAAATCACACTATAACCAGAACTACTTTTGCAAAAAACCACTGACCTTGAAGCTTCCTCACCATTAACTGAGATAGACCAGGGCCATACAACATCTAAGAGAAAAGGAAATGCAAAAGGAGCCATTGTCCACTGAGAGAACATCTCAGGTACTGTTTCTCCCAAACTCAAGTCTATGATTTTTTTCATTACCTGGGCAGCAAGATGACATCAAGGTTTACCTTAAAGCCTAAGGGTTGAGATTAGCGTTGTGGAGACAGAAACACTTAAAACGCGGAAGGCAAGGTGCAGAGAAGATGCAGAAAGTCAAAGTCCTCCACAGCCCTGCGTGCCCCTCTGACAAGTGTTATCATTGTCCCTTCACCGCTATTTTGGGCCCAAGACCCCCTCCCCCCGCCTCCCACGTGTGCCCAGAGCAGCTGTTTCTCCACCAAAGAGCTCTGGATCGGGAGCCTGGGATCCCGGGCCTGGTCCTGGCTCTGGGTGACCTTGCCTCAGTCCCTGCCCCTCTCTGGGCCTCAGTTTGTCTATGTGCACCGAAACCGATCTAGTCAGATAACCCCGCAGGCCCAACTCCTGTAAATAAAATAAATAAAAAATCCTCCTGGGGAATTATGCCTCGGGAGAGCTCTGCGACCCTCACGCCGGGGCCAGTTGGGTCTCTCTGAGCGGCGGCATACACGCAGCCTGAGAGTAGTACTGGTCTCCGCGGAAGGATGCTTCCTACGAGGCCTGCCTGTCAGGCGAGCTCGGCAGACCCACCGCAGTCCCGAGCGTGCCATTCCTAACTCAGGGCTCAAGAAGGGCGGGCCGGCGACTACGCGAGGCCCGCGGCTGCGGCCTAGCGGCCCGCGCGGCCCGCCCCCCGCGCCTGTCGGCGCCGCGAGGTCCCTCAGCGCCCTCCTGGGTCTTCGCTCCAGCCTCGGGCGTCCTCGGCTCGTCGGGCTGGGGACCAGGCTGGCCCCAGGCACTCACCGTAAATGGGCCGGAGGCGCCTGTCGTTAGGGTCCTGCACATGGCCCCGCGTCGCCATGATGACAAGCGCAGAACCGCAATGCGCACGCGCGGGGCAGGCCCCCGGGAAGGGGCTGTTAAAGGGCCAGCGTCGATCTCGCTCGTCTATCGCGATAGTCGAGAAGCTACGACTGAGCGCGCCTGCGCGGAAAAGCTAGCTTTTACGCCTCTATGCCTGCCTCTCTCCTAGGCGCTCTCCTACCTGTTTTGTTAGTGGAATAATGTGGCTAGAGAAGGTAGCTGTGGGGAGTGAGGGGAGTAACGGAAGTTAGTCTGCTAACTAAGTAATCAGCTTTGATTGTGGAGGAACCGCGAACTCCTCGAGGACAGCGACCCTCAAGGAGAGAGGAAAGTGGGCTGATGAGCGGTAGGAGCCTGCCAAAAAAATTGCCAGGACCCTCTCTCTCGCCAGACTATTAACTAAGAAACATCCTACAGGAATAGTAATCAGCATGTGCTTAGACACTGTTGCACACTCTCTTTAAATGTCTGATCTCCTTTAATGTTCATAATAACCCTAAATGTTGCTTTTACTTACTTTTTGAAGATCGAATTATAGGGGCTGGAGCGGTGGCTCTGAGGTTACGGCGCTTGCCTGGCATGCACAAGTACACAGGTTCAAACCCCAGCACCCACGTACACAACTAAGCTACTGAGCAACGAAAGCCATGCTGTCTCTCTCTCTCTCTCTCTCTCTCTCTCTCTCCCCTTCTCTCTTTGAAGAAAAATAAAATAAAAGATAGAATTATAGATCGAACGTATAGTTATTGAGTGCCTTTTATTCAACATACTCTTTCAGGTGATAGCAACTTCATTCGTAGTAGGAAGACAATAAGTAAAATGGTATATTAGATGCTAAGTGCTGCTGAGAAAAAATGAAGAAGGTGGTAGGTGGGGAGGGAAGCAATTTTAAATAGTGTGCTCAGGGAAAGCCCAGCAGAGAAAATGACAGTTAAAGACCTAACAGGAAGTAGGAGAGGGAGCCAGGTTGGAGAGCAAAGCTCAATGAGATCATGACCTAACGCCCTATTAGTCCTCTTCACTGTGAATCAAACTAGGCCTGAGTACAGTGAACCCCTTTACTGCCTTGTCTTAGGCCCAGCACAATTGTAAGTCTTAATGAGCCAGGATCAACTCCAACTGATGCTCGGTCCTCTCTTTTCTAGCCCTTTTATTGCCCATAAAAGTAACATCAGAATCCCATGGGGAACTTAATAAACATGAGTTTCCTGGAGTTCTACCCCAGAGATTCTGATTCAATCACTCCAGAGACCATTTTTTTGAGAAATACTAATTAAGAGATCTAGATCAAAAGTGTTCAGAATGGGGGGCTGGAGTGGTGGCTCAGCAGTAGAGCATTTGCCTGGCGTGCCTGAGGATTGAGTTCAAACCCCAGCACTACATACACAACTAAGTGGAGAAAAAACTAATACCAGATGAATATGTAAAACTGATTCTCTCTTTAAAAAAAAAAAAAAGGACTGGTGAGGCACAGTGCACACACCTATATTCCCAGCAACTTAGACGTATAGGCAAGAGGATCACAAGTTTGTGGCCAACCTCAGCAGTGTAATGAGATTCTCAGCAACTTAGCGAGACACTGTATCAAAATAAAAATGAAAAAGGACTGGGAATGTAGCTCAGTGGTAAAGTGCCCCTAGGTTCAATCCCCAGTTGAAATAACAGGTTGGGGGATGGAGCAGTGGCTCAGTTGTTGTGGTGCTTGCCTGGCATGCTCGAGTTCATGGGTTCAGATCCCAGCACCACCTATACAAAAAAAGTGTCTGAGCAATGAGGGCCATATGAAAAACTAAATAAAGTCGATTCTATCTTGCTCTCTCAATGTCCCTCTCTCTTTAAAAAAAAAAAAAAAGAAAAAGAAAAGAAAAAACAGGCTGAGGTTGGAGCCCAGTAACAGAGTGCTTGCCTAGCATGCATAAAGCCCTGGAGTTCATCCTCAGAATAACAACAACCAAAAAAAAAAATACACTGAGGGGGACCAAAACATATCAATGAATACTAAGTTACTTTGATTAGGTGTGCTGGTGTGCAATTGTAACCAAGGAAAAACCTGAAAACTCCGTAAAATGCATCACTTGCATTTTAGTTGACTTTAAAAATTTATTTCAGGGGCTGGAGTAGTTCCAGTGCTTGCCTGGCATGTGTGAGGACACAGGTTCAAACCCCAGCACCATATACACAACTAAGTGTAGGAGCAACAAAAGCCACATGAAAACAAAAATTAAAAAAAAAAACTTGATTCTCTCTCTCTCTGTGTCCCTCTCTATTTAAAAAAAATTAATTTCAGTGGTCACAGTGTTGAACAATATATTGTTAGTCTATTGCATTAAATACTAATCACCACCTATAATCCCACAGGGGAGTTAAAAGGGCTGTGGGTTGGGTAAATTATATTTACTTTTGCAAATTCATATACAATATCCATCAACTTTTTTTTTTTTTGATACCAGGATTTGAAGCCAGGGGTGCTTAACCACTGAGCCACATCCCAGCCCTTTTTATATTTTTTGTTTTGAGACAGGGTCTGACTAAGTTGCTTTGGGCCACACTGATTTGCTGAAGCTGGCTTTGAACTTGTGATCCTCCTGCCTCAGCTGCTAGGATTATAGGTGTGTGCTACTAAACTTTCTGTTTTCTGCCTGAACTTGGACCCCAGGTGGTTTCATGATAGTATGTAAATATCTCTCTGGCAGCTCCTGCTGGTTCTTTAACTTTTGGGCCACTGACTGTCTAGCTTCTATTATATCTTCACCATCCACCTCAACTTCCCAGTCCCTGGAACTAGTGGACTCCCTGAGTGCACCCCACATCTTGGGGATTCCAGTTTTCACTAGTCATCATCTCTGTAGTACAGGTTCTGGGCTCACTATGTCTTCTCAGTTTAGAACAACGGCATGCCATGACCAGTAGATGCTTCTCTGCAAGTTCTAAGTGCTGCAACAGCATATCCATGTTGTCACCCTGTAAAAATGGGTCCCTTCCTACTTTTAACTTCTGTTACACTTCATGGAGCTGAGTGTAACTAACTCCTGGTGTGTGGCTACCTCTAATGCACCCAGCAGGGGCCATGCTGAAATGGGGATTTAGGTTAAAGAAAGAAATACTGAATCTTGGAGGATACCCTCAAGCTGTGGAGATGTGACAGGTATAGTTGTAAAATTTGAGCAACACACCTTTGGCCAGCACCCTTGGCATGGGAGAAATAGTGCAAAATTGTGCAACTCCATCCTCCAGGCCTGCCCCTGATGCAGCCCTTCTATAAATATTAGACCCCCAGCCCATGTGGCTGCTGCTTCTCTCTCCTGAGACAGCCTGCATTCTCCCTTGAATGTGTAACTGAACTGCCTTCCTAAAAAACCTCTGTTTGTGCCTCTGTCTGGCTCGGGATGAAATTCTTTTCTGCCATATATGCCAAGGATCCTGAGTTAAGGTCCCCATCTCCTTAGGGAACTCCTTGGACCTTTCTCCAGAGACATCTCTTCTCCCATGACAATGACACTGATGCCATGACATTCTTTGTTTCCTTTCACTTTCCCATGAGCACTTTGGATATTGTTTCCAATGCTCTCAGCAATGACACTGGCATTTTCAGGGTGTCCCTGTACTCATGCAGTGGTCCCCACCCTTTCAAAAGGGACATCACCTCCAACCACATGGAGGCTTGTGACTGGTTCAGGATTCCCCCTGCAGACCCATGCCATCTCCTAACTCTGGAGTCAACTCAATATGTCCCTCATTGGAGGATCATTCCGACAACCAATTGTTTGACTACAAAGACTCCGAATGCCCCAGCGTACTTGATTACTGCTTCCAAAGAAAGAACTTGGGAGTTGGGCACAGTGGCACACATACCTGTAATCCCAGCAGCTCGGGAGGCTAAGGCAGGAGGATTGCAAGTTCAAAGCCACCTTCGGCAAATCAGTGAGGCCCTAAGCAACTTAGTGAGACCTTTCTCAAAATAAAAAATAAAAAGACTAGGGGGGGCTGGAGAGGTGGCTCAGTGGTTTCAGTGCTTGCCTGGCATGCATGAGGACCCGGGTTCAAACCCCAGCACCACGTACGCAACAAAGTGAGCAACAAAAGTCATATGAAAAACTAATAAAATTGATGCTGTCTTTCTCTCTCTCTCTCTCTCTCTCACTGTTCCTCTTTCTAAAAAAAAAAAAAAAGACTGGGGATGTGGCTTAGGGGTTGAGAGCCCCTGGGTTCAACTCCTGGAACCAAAAAAATAAAGAAAAGAAAAAAGTGTTTCTGTGTGGCTGCTCCACTGTGGGACACTGGGGCAGATGGGGTGAATGATCTAGAATTGTCTAAAATGACTTCTGTAACTGCGCACCCCACTTTACATCAGCTGCTTTATATCAGTGGCACTGCTGAAAGGGTAGGATCATTACTAATCTGAGTGCTTCCTGCCACTCACGATACGTGGCCAAATTCAAGAGATACACCTACAGCCAGAGGCCACTGGGCCTCTATAGAAGAACTACAGAGCTATTTGGGGGAACTAGGGGTAAAGCAGGCTATTTATGTGCAGCCCTTCCCAGGATGGGACAGTAGGACTTTTACTGCTGGGCTAAGGGATCCTGGGTTACACATGGCCCCTCCATTCACTTATGCTGCCTGGTATCGATATTATCCCCATTTGTAGGGCAGTTCCTCCAGCAAGCAGTGCAACCCATAGAAGAACTACAGGAAACAGATTGCAGCAAAAATAAATAAATAAATGAGAGTCCATAAAACCCAGCCCAGGAGGCTGGAGCAGTAACTCCACGATTAGGGTGCTTGCCTGGCTTGTGCGAGGACATGGGTTCAAACTCCAGCACTGCGTACACAACTAAGTGTTGGAGAAACAAAGGTCAGATGGAAAAATAAAATTGATTCTGTCTCTCTCTCTCTAAATTTAGAAAAAGAAAAAAAGTAGGATAGAACTTGATGCATGACAGTGAGTTATAAGGAATTAAATAAGGTGATCTTGCCACTTTATGCAGAAGTTTCCAACATAGCCACTGTTCTAGAAGAGCTAAGTCCTCAACTGGGAACTATGTACTGGACCTTACTAATGCCTTCTTGTTTATTTATTTTTTTGCTCCAGCCACCACTCCAGCCCCCACTAATGCCCTGGAGTCAAGACCCATTGGTCTTCATGTGGGAAGGCAAATGATAGATGTTCATGGTGTTACTGCAAGGATATCTCCATTACCCCAACTGTGTCATGGTATGACAACAAACCTGGTCCCCTCCGCTGATAAAATGTTTATATAATGATCACATCTGATTCTCTTTCAGTGCTCACCACAGCTACCACTTTTTTTTTTTAACCAGGGATTGAACCCATGGGTGCTTAACCACTGAGCCACATCCTCAGCTTTTTTAAAATTTTTATTTATTCATTTATTTATTTTTTGTTTTGAGACAGGGTCTTGCTAAGTTGCGTAGGGCCTCACTAAGTGGCTGAGGCTGGCTTTGAATTTGCAGTCCTCCTGCTTCAACCTCTTGAGTCATTGGGATTACAAGAATGTGCTGCCATGCCCAATTTATGGGTGAAATTCTTGGGTGTTGTTTGGTTGGGTAAGACAAAGGTTGTACTTCAGGCTATGATAAAGTTCAAGTGTTTTCACTTCCCAACATAGTAAAGCAAATACAACAATTTGTGGAGTTGCTGGGATTTTGGAGAGCTTTCCTCCCTCCCCGGCTCACCCATTACAATCCCTATGTAATTTGGGTAGAAGGGGAATAGTATGGCACTGGACCGACTGGCATGGTCAGGCTTTTATTTTGTTGTTTATTTAAAATTTTTTTAAAAAAGAAAGGGACAGTGTGTGTGTGAGAGAGAGAGATGCAAAGAGAGAATCGATTTTATTTAGTTTTTCATGTGGATTTTGTTGGACGCTTCATTGTGTACGCGGTGCGGTGTTGGGGTTCAAACCCGTGACCTTGTGCATACCAGGCAAGCACCATAACCACTGAGCAATTGCTCCAGCCCCCATAGTGAGGCTTTCATTCAGGCCAAGTGGACAGTAAAATAGTCACAAACCCTTGGGACACTAGACACATGGAAACCCGCTGAGCTAACATCCATGTCACTCCAGACAGCTTTGGATGGGGTTATGCCAGCAAATTAGGGGACATAAGATCCCCACTGGACTTTGGTCATAGCTATAGAAAGGTGCAGAAAAATGTTCTAGCTTGTTAGAAAGACAACTGTGTGCAACTTATGCTGCTCTCCTTGCCACAGAGCCCATCACCAGAGAACACCAGTTGAGATCACACTACTGGTGAAGAAGAGATGGCTGGAGGGGAGCTCGTCAGAGGAAATTGCCACTTGGCTACATCATGGGTTAAAGTATGTAGGATGAAAGACTGTGGGCAGCTGTGACATGATAAGGACTGCCCATAAATTTGTCTGATGTTGTTGCTGCACACTACCACTGTCCTGCCTGCTCTCACCACTACCCTCAACGACTGGATACCACTAAAGGGGCGTATCAACTGATGTGACATCCCTGTTCAGCAATAGCAGATAGATGACATTGGCCCTGTTATCAAAAGGGGCCAAATATGCATTGTGTGGACACTGTTACAGACCTGATGCAAGACTTCCCCAGCAAAAGAGCCAACCAAAAAGGACTGATCCACTCAGCGCCACATATGGCACCCCACAGGTGATTGAGAGTGACCTAGGAACCCATTTCACAGGCCATGACATATCACAGTGGGCTCAAGACTGGGACATACCGAGGCTGGAGCGGTGGCTCAGTGGTTACGGCACTTTGCCTGGCATGCGCGAGTACACAGGTTCAAAACCCAGCACCCATGTACACAACTAAGTGTCAGAGCAACAAAGACCATGTGAAAAACCAAATAAAAAGTGATTCTCTCTGTCTCTCTCTCTCTCTCTCACTCTGCTTCTCTCTTAAAAAAAGAAATAAAAAAAAATAAACGCTGCCTCCATTAAAAAAAAAAAAAAAAGACTGGGATATATCATGGATTCCCCAGCTGCCAGACAATCCAATAGGAGTGGGAGTTGGATTAATTAAAGGAATCAGTGGTTGCTGAAACAAGGCTAAGGACTCTGTGCAGGAGTGGACCGCTTATCTATCTGAGGCTCTGAAGACTACAGGAGAAACCCAGACATCAGTGACCTGCAGCCATTTCTGTGTTATCTCACCCATGGCCACCAGAGTTGAGGTCACAGGTTACCTCCACTGAGCACTTTCTTAAACCAGCATGGGGCACAAGTAATAACATTGTTGTGGGCCCCTCAAGACATCTTGGAGAGGAGGGGTGCTAGCCATGGACTGTACAAGTACGCCCCCCAGCGGTTTGCCCTATGGAGGGAGGATGCCTAAATGTACCTGAAAAGCCTGCTGCATTGGGAACCTGGCCCTCACAAGCACAGGTGATGCCATGCAAGGAACACACTGTATCGGTTTAAGACAGTTCTTTTTCCAGAGGTATCTTCTTCCAAGACTCCTAAAGTGCAGATAGGTTGGTATTTGCTTTTCTTTTTTATCTTTCTTTGTTTTGGCCTTTTTTAAGAGAGTGAGGGGATCGCTTGCGCGCACAAGGGGCCGGGAAACAGAGAGGCAATCTCCAGGGCAGGTGGGCGCCCGGCTGCAGGAATGGGTGAATTTAAGGTCCATCAAGTACGTTTCTTTAATTATGTTCCACCAGGATTCACTGTGTGGCTTACAATAACCAGTCAAACAGATTGGCTGTTTTACGAACAGATGGCACTGTGGAAATTTATAACTTGTCAGCAAACTACTTTCAAAAAGAAATTTTTCCCAGGTCACTAGTCTCAAGCTACGGAAACTCTGTATTGGGCAGAAAGACAGCAACTCTTCAGCGCTGGACTCAATGGAGAGATTCTTGAGTATGACTTGCAGCCGTTGAACATCAAGTATGCTCTGGATGCCTTTGGAGGACCTATTTGGAGTGTGACTGACAGCCTCGGTGGCTCTCAACTTTTGGTTGGCTGTGAAGATGGATCTGTGAAACTATTTCAAATCACCCCAGACAAAATCCAGTTTGAAAGAAATTTTGATGGGCAGAAAAGTTGCATCCTGAGTCTCAGCTGGCATCCCTCTGCTACCCACATTGCAGCTGGCTCATAGACTACATTAGTGTGTTTGATGTTAGATTTGACTATGTGTAAGATGATCCTGGACAGGCAGTACCTGGGTGTATCTAAACGAAAGTGTATTGTGTGTGGGTGTGGCCTTCTTGTCCGATGGCACAGTCATAAGTGTGGACTTTGCTGGGAAAGTCTACTGGGACACTTGCCAAGAGTCATCTCATTGAGCATGTTGATGTGCAGTCCATCGCAGTAGTGGGTCAAGAAGACAGCTTCATGGTGGGCATGGCTGAGGGCACAGTATTCCATTTTCAGCTGGTCTCTGTGACTTCCAGTAGCAGTGAGAAGCAGTGGGAGCGAACCAAACCGTTCCACACAACGTGTGTGCTATGGCCCACAGCCCAACTGCGCTAATATCTAGAGGCACTGACACCCACCTGGTCATTCCTCCTCTCATGAAGAAGGTGGAGGTGAAGAATTATGATGCTGCTCTCCGAAAAAAAATCACCTTTCCTCATTGATGTCTCATTTCCTGTTCTAAAAAGAAGCAGTGTCCCCTCTTCCAGTTTGCTCATCACTTGGAACTTTGGTGACTGGGATCCACAGTGGCAACAGGCAAGAACGGGGATACCCTTCCACTGTCTAAAAAGCAGATCATTTATTACATCTCAAGATAGAGGGCCTTGGGTGCATTACTTGCAGCTGTATCTCTCCATGTGGAAGCTGGATATCTTATTCAGCTTCAGGTTTTTCTATCAGCTGAATTATGAACATGACAACACAAAGCCTCCAAAACATTTCCAAAATGCCAGCATTCCTTCGCTCTGCGCTTCATATTTTGTTTTCTGAAGATTCAAAAAAGCTTTTTGTGGCATCAAATCAAGGCTCTCTACATATCTTTCAGCTGTTAGAAGGAAGCTTCAAGCACCTGCATACTTTCCAGCCTCAGGCAGGGACAGTGGAGGCCATGTGTCTTTTTGTGGTCAGTCCCGATGGGAATTAGCTAGCTGCATCAGGTACCAGTGCTAGAGTCCACAGGTACAGCATAAAGCATCTAAAGCTTCACTGCGCAGTGCCTGATCACAATTTTCCGGTGACTGCTCTGCTTTTGCACCCAATACCAACAACCTTGTCATCGCTCATTCTGACCAGCAGGTATTTGAGTACAGCATCCCAGAGAAACAGTACAGAGAGTGGAGCCAGAATATCCGGAAACAGGGGTAACACCATCTTTGGCTTCAAAGGGATACACACATCAGTTTTCATCCCAAGAGACCAATGCACACCTCCTCCACATTACCTGCATCACGGACAAGTCTTTGCCTCTTCCCAATGATAAAACCTTACTCTACAATCCACTTCCTCCCACGAATAAATCACATGTCTTCCGGAGGTGCACGGCCCACGCCTTTAAATTTTCTAAGATATATAAGCCTTTACCCTTCATGAATCTTTTGGATGAAAGGACACTTGTGGCAGTAGAATGACCCTTGGCTGACATCATCGCTCAGCTCCCATCACCCATTAAGAAGAAGAAATTTGGAACCTAGAACAGGGCACTATCTGTGTCTTTCCTTGAACTGTCTACCCTGTTTCTTTTGAAAGATCATGATAATAAAACAAAGTTATTCTTTAGGGAAAAAATGAAAAAAAGAGTGAGAATCAATTTTATTTATTGTTTCATCTGGCCTTTGTTTCTCCAACACTTAGTTGTGTATGTGATGCTGGGGTTTGAACCTGGGTCCTTGTGCATGCCAGGCAAGCACCCCAACGGCTGAGCCACCACCTGTAGGCTGCTTCTCTAGCACAAAAGCGTACACTGCCATGTGGTGCTAATTCAGGAGTATTGGTGCCTGTTAAACATTTGTCCTATTCTTCATAGGTCAGCAACAAGTAACTATTCTGGACTGGATAGCAGAAATTGCACATTGTGCCAACCAGACTAACCACTGGATCTGCTCAGAACTCACTGTGACTACCTGAGTAGGAGCCAGCAAAGTTTTTCTGTAAATGACCAGGTAGAATATAATTTAGGCTGTGAATCCTACAGTATCTGTTGCAATTTCTCAGCTCTGTTGTTCTAGCAGAAATGCAGCAATAGCCTGATGCAGTGACACACACCTGTAATCCCAACAGTTCAGGAGGCTGAGGCAGGAAGATCACAAGTTCAAAGCCAGCCTCAGCAAGTTAGCGAGGCCCTAAGAAACTTAGCGAGAACTTGTCTGAAAAAAAAAAGGGGGGGTCTGGGGATGTGGATCAGTGGCTGGGATGTAGCTCAGTGGTTAAGCGCCCCTATGTTAAATCCCTGGTACAAAAAAAAAATAAAAATAAAAAAAAGCGAGGCAGAACTCAGATGGGGCAAAAGGCCATCTCCAGGTACATCATCCTATCTAAGGTAAGGTCAGTAAGGCCCCTGCTCTAGATTAATGCAAGGCATTCAAATACTCCCAGAATGGGGCTGGAGCAGTGGCTCTGTGGTTAAGGCGCTTGACTGGCATGCATGAGTATGAGAGTTCAAACCCCAGCACCACTTTACACAGTGAAGTCTCAGATCAACAAAAGTCACATGCAAAAGTAAATAAAAATTGTTTCTCTCTCTCTCTCTCACTGTCCCTCTTTTTTAAAAAATAAATAGGGGCTGGAGCTGTGGCTCAGCGTTTTCGTTGCTTGCCTGGCAAGCACGAGGACCCGGCTTCAAACCCCACAGCACCAGGTACACAACCAAGTGTTGGAGCAACTAAGGCCATGTGAAAAACTAAATAAAGTTGTTCCTCTGCTTTCTCTGTCTCTCTCACTGTCCCTCTCTCTTTAAAAAAAAAAATTAAAATAAATAAATAAATAAATACTCCCAGAATGAAGTGGTCAGTCAAAATACAACACAATATTTGAGATATACATTATTCATTGTTAATATGAAATTCAAATTCAACTGTGGCCCAGTATTTCTGTTTGCTAAATATGGCAATCCTACCCCAGGGAAAACTCCATGTATCCAAAACCATGCTGACCAACAAAAATGAAGTTCAGGAACCTCAGGTGATCTGACTCCAGGAGTCTTCTGAGATGTTATGACCAGATATGGCCTGGCTGAGGTTGGGCTTGAGTGAGGGAAAGGAGAGAAGAGATCTGGGGCTCACCTTTGGTGCAAGTTAAAAAGGAGGGTGAGTCACCTGAGTTTCAAGAATTTCCCCAATGGGCTGGAGCCGTGGCTCAGTGGTGGAGCACTTGCCTGGCATGCACAGGAACCTGGGTGCAGGCTCTGTCACCACATACATAGCTAGGTATCAGAGAAACAAAAACCAGGTGAAAAAAAAGGGAAAAAATTGATTCTGTCTCTCTTTAAAAACATTCTAAGCTGTACTCACATTAAAAAAGGGACAGAGGCTGGATCGTGACTCAGGATCAACCTAGTACCACATACACAACAAAGTGCCAGAGCAGCAAAATGCAGGCGAAAAATAAATAAAGTTGACTATCTCTTTAAAAAATAAATAAATAAAAAAGAACTGCTGGAACAGTGGCTCAGCGGTTACAGTGCTTGGCTGGCACGTACGAGGACATAGGTTCAAACCCCAGCACCATGTCCACAATGAAGTGTAAAGTACATGAAACATTAAACAATAAAATTGATCCGCTTTCTCACACACACTCTCTCTCTCTCTCTCATTCTCTCTCTCTCTCTCTCTCATTCTCTCTCTCTCTCTCACTGTCCCTCTCTCTAAGGGGGGGGGGAGAATTTACCAGAATGGAAAATTACAGCAGGTTCAAGGGAGTTCCGTGGGAGGCTCCTGGCCAAGACTGTGCTTATTCAACTATATTCTTTTTTTGTTTTTTAGGAGAGAAAGACAATGAGAGAGAAAGAGAGAGAGAGAGAGAGAGAGAGAGAGAGAAAATCAATTTTTATTGAGTTTTTCACATGGTCTTCATTGCTCCAACACTTAGTTGTGTACATGGTGCTGGGGTTTGAACCTGTGTACTCGTGCATACCGGGCAAGTACTGTAACCACAGAGCCACCGCTCCAGCCCCCTCAACTACATTCTTAAGTTACATTTGTGGCATGGTCCCAGAGGAACACTGACAGGCTTGGCAAGGCTAGGGTATGCTGTGAACCTCTTCACAGAAGCTTCTAGAACCTTAGGTCACCCCAACTTAGTGGGTTATACTTCCTTTTATCCTGAAAACCTATTAATCATCCAAGAAGGATGAATAGGTTTTTCTCTCTTCCCATTGAAATAGAGTGAATTTGGGACCACCCATCTGAAATTGGGAAGGGCTTCCTCAGGCTGAGACCCACCGCGCTGACAGGAGGCGAGATTGCCCACTTAGATCTACGTAACAGAGGCTAGCCAACTAAATCCATGTAAGCACATCACCGGACTTTTGTTTCTATAAATCATAACTGCTTCTGTGAGACCGGTGAGAAGCAATTTTATCAAACTCCATCAAGTCCCTTTTTTCCTTTTCCTATCTTTTGTCTATTTGTGTGTTGTTTTTTTTTTTAAGAAAGGAGGACAGTGAGAAAGAGACAAAGAGAGAATTAATTTCACTTAGTTTTTCAGGTGGCCTTTGTTGCTCTGAAACTTTGTTGTGCATATGATGCTGGGGTTCAAACACTCATCCTCATGCATGCCAGGCAAACACAGTGACTGCTGAGCCACCGCTCCAGCCCTTTTGTCTATTTTTTATGCAAATGGGTGACTGACTCCAGCCACCTGGGATCCGGGCAGTGTCCTTGG
Organism: Aplodontia rufa; assembly: GCA_004027875.1. Classification (NCBI taxonomy): domain Eukaryota; kingdom Metazoa; phylum Chordata; class Mammalia; order Rodentia; family Aplodontiidae; genus Aplodontia; species Aplodontia rufa. The sequence continues at coordinate 6,475 of PVKS010007998.1, read as the reverse complement.
GATAGATGGCCAGTAACATGGGTCCTATCCCTTGTTCTCACAACCTAAGACTGCAGCAATGACCCAGTACTGGGCCTATTCTTGCCTGCTCCCTGGAAGGCCTGAGTCATTTCAAGTAACAAATGAGATGACCAAAGGGAGTGGAAAGTCCATCCTTTCTCTCCAATTAGCACTTGAAAGTCATGGAAAAGTGCCTGGTATACAACAGATACTCATCAAATGGTGGCTTCCTTTTGTTCAATGTAGACAAGGGAACACACCCTTCACTGGGTGGCAGATTTACTCTCATGAGAAACTCTTTTGCCAGAGGGCAGTGAGACACATGGGGGTGTAGTGCCTGAACCACTGGGGACACAGGAAGGTGGACCCAGTGGTTTGGATGGGGCGTTTTCTGTTTTCTTTGTTTTTCCTTTCTGTCTTGATGGGTGTGTTCTACTTCCTAATCCTAATCCTTCACAGGATAAACAGAACCATGAAACTGCTCAGTCTTCATGTTTGATTTCCTGCACTTTTTTTTTAAACATGGCATGCATGCGTAGGGGCCACACTCACCGTTCCTGTATTATTCCAATTTTAGTATATGTGCAGTCAAAAGGAGCACGAATCCTGCACTTGTTTATTGGTTTTATTTTAGTTTGGTACCCAGGATTGAACCCAGGGGTGCTTAACCACTGAGCCACATCCCCAACCCCTTTATACATTTTATTTCAAGACAGGGTCTTGCAAAGTTGCTGACGTTGGCTTTGAACTTGTGATCATCCTGCCTCGGCCTCCTGAGTTTCTGGGATTACAGCTGTGTGCCACCACACCAGTGATTTCCTGCACTTTTAACAGTAGAATAAACAGTTACTCAGGGCTGGAGTGGTGTCTCAGTGGTTATAGTGCTTGCCTGCCATGCAGGAGGACAGGGGTTCAAACCCCAGCACCATGTATACAATGAAGAGCAATGAAGGCCATATGAAAAACTAAATAAAATTGATTTTCTCTCTGTCCCTTAAAAAACAAAAACAAACACAAACAACAAACAAAAACAATTACTCTGGCTCTGAAATCAAAAGATTTGGCTCTGAATCTAGGCTGTGACTATGTGATCCCAAGCAAGTGACTAGACTTCTCTGTGCCTTGGTTTCTTCATTTGGAAAATTATAATAATAAAAGGACTTGCCTCACAGAGGTGCTATGGAAAATAAAATTCTCATCCACGTAAAGAAATGGAATCAAAGAAAACACTGAATAATAGCCAATTATTATGACCATCTTTATATTAGTATGAGAACTCCTTTCTCTCACCACCTAATACTTCAGGACACCAGGGAAAAAATATGCCCAAGTCTGACATGTCCCTTGGTGGGAGTAATACATAGAAATCTCCCACAATACTTAGCACACAAAGTACAAAATAGGCACAAAATTAAAGGTAGACAGAATCCGGAACCAAGAGTTGGAATGAACTGCATATGGCCTTGGGATGGCCAATAGTTCAAGATATGAATTTTCTCCATCAAAAAAGGAGAGAATGGGGCCAGGCACAGTGTCGCAGGCCTGTGATCCCAGCAGCTCCAGAGGCTGAAACAGGAGGATCACAAGTTCAAAGCCAGCTTCAGCAACTTAGCAAGTGCTTAAGCAACTTAGTGATAGCCTATCTCATGTGGTCTTCACTGATCTGACACTTCGTTGTGTATGTGGTGCTGGGATTTGAACTTGGATTCTTGTGCATGCCAGGCAAGCAATGTAACCACTGAGCCACTGCTCCAGCCCATGTGATAGCCTATCTCAAATTGAAAAATAGAAAGGACTGGGGACGTGGCTTAGTGGTTAAGCACCCCTAGGTTTAATACCTGGTTAAAAAGAAAAGGAAGGAAGGAAGGAGGGAGGAAGGGGAGAGGGGGAGAGAGGTGGTGGGGAGAGAATCAAGGCCCCTTTTTAGCTGGAGCCCTTCTGAGCAGAGATGGCCCTCCCTAATACTTCAAATTCTGTCCACTAGGTGGCACATGGATGCCAAATTACCCAGGCCATTATTCAGGTAAAGAATGTTGCATTACTCTTGCTTAATAAAGCTTAGCAAATATGTCTTGTTTGCTACATTTTTATAACTTTTGCACTCACATTAATTAAGATGCAATTAATATACCATAAAATTCACCTTAAAATATGAGACTGGTTGTAGTGGCACACGCCTGTCATCCCAACTACTTGGGAAATTGAGACAAGAGGATTGCAAATTGGATGCCAGCCTGGGCAATGTAGCAAGACCCTGTTTCAAAATAAAAATTAAAAAACAAGGGGCTGGAGTGGTGGCTTGGTGGTTATAGCACTTGCCTGGCATGCGTAAGTACACGGGTTCAAACCCCAGCCACCCACGTACACAACTAAATGTCAGAGCAACGAAAGCCATGTGAAGAACTCAATAAAAATGGATTATTTCTCTCTTTCTCTCTCTGTTCTTCTCTTTTAAAAAAAATGAGGGGGAGGGAAAAGAGGAGCTATATGACGAGTGCACCTATGAAAGTGTAACAACAAATGTTATACTTCAATATGTAAAACTACAATGAAAAATAAAATATTGCTTAAAAAAAAAGTCTGGAGATGTAGCTCAGTAGTAGAACACCCTACGTTCCATTCCTAGTGCCACAAAATAAATAACAAAAAGAAAAATAAAAATTAGATCATTTTGTTTGAAAGATGGGCACAAGCTTCCCTTCTCATTTCCCACCTTCCCCACCTTCATCCTACCCACCAACCCCCTTCATCCTGGCAGTATGGACGGGAGCACCCAGCGTTCTGCTGCAGAGGAAGGACAAGCAGTGGGGGCAAGTGCCCAGGGCAGCCAAAAGAAAATAAAATTTCATAAATGTAGTCATACTGTGCACATAACTTTGTAAGTTGCTTTTTTTCACCTACAATTTGGACAAATATTCCTTAGGGGCACTCTGCAAAGGTTGTAGCAATTGGCACTCTCAACGCAGCATGTGAAGGCTGGTTTCCCTTGCCAACACAACATGTTCTCAAACTTTTGCATCTTTGACAATCTTAGTGAAAAATATCCCATTCTTGTTTCATGGGTCATGAATGATGTCTTGCATATTTTCATCTGGTTACAAATTTGTATTTCTTTTTCTTTAATCAATTTGGCCATGCATGGAGCTGGGGCAGTGGCTCAACAGATATAGTGCATGTTTGGCATGCTCAAGGACCCGAATTCGAACCTCAGCACTACATATGCAACTATAAGTGTTGGAGAAACAAAGATCAGATAAAAACTAAATAAAAAAAATTAAAAGAGAGAGGGACAGTGAGAGAGAGAGAGAGAATCAATTTTATTTAGTTTTTTCATATGGCTTTTGTAGCTTAGGCACTTCCTTGTGTACATGGTGCTGGGGTTCGAACCCCTGAATCCACATACTTCCTCATGCCAGGCAAGTGCCATAACCGCTGAGTCAATGCTCCAGCCCCAAGAGCCACCACTCCAGCCCCCACTTTTTATTTTGAGACAAGGCCTTGCTCAGTTTCTTAGGGGCTTGCTAAATTGCTGAGGCTGGCCTTGAACTTGTGATCCTCCTGCCTCAGCCTCCCACATCAGGCGTTTATTTTGTTTTTAAAGACATTTGATATGGGCTGGAGCGCTGGCTCAGCAGTTACGGCACTTGCCTGGCATGTGCAAATATGCGAGTTCAAACCCCAGTACCACATACACAATGAAGTGTTAGAGGAATGAAAGTCACATGAAAAACTAAATAAAGATTCCTTCTCTCTCTCTCTCTTACTGTCCCCTTTCTTTAAAAAAAAATAAAAAAGACATTTGATATCTCTCTACATACAGAGAGAACAATTCTTTCTTCTGCTGCATTGTACTTGGCATTTGTCATAATCCAATGACCATACATATCAAATTTATTCTTGGACTTTGTCATACTATCTGCTTATGTTTCTGTTCAATCTACCCTGTCTGAATGACTGAAGCTTTATGGTAAATCTTGATATCTGGTAATATAAATCCTGCTCCTCTGTTCCACTTTTTCAAGATTGTGAGCTGAGTGTGGATGGCAAGTTCAAGGCCAGCCTCAGCAATTAGGAAGACCCTGAGCAACTTAGTGAGGCCCTGTCTCAGAATAAAAAATTAAAAAGGCTGGTATGTCGCTCAGTGGAACAGTGCCCTGAGTGTTCAATCTCTGGTACAAAACAGAAAACAAAGCATAACAAAACAAAAACCCCTCAAAGAACAAATACTTTTTCAAATGATATTGGATTAGGGAAAGGCTGCAAAAATTAAAACTTTTGCCAGGCACAGTGGCGCATGCCTATAATCCCAGCAGCACTGCAAACGAAGGCAGGAGGATCACAAATTTTAGTCTAACCTGGGAAATTTAGTGAGACCCTTAGTCAAAATTAAAAAAAAAAAAAAACCCAAAAAGGATAGCCAGGCATGGTGACACATGACTGTAATCCCAGCCACTAAGGAGGCTGAGGAAGAATTGCAAGTTCAAGGTCAGCCTCAGCAGTTTAGCATGAACCTGTCTTAAATAAATAAATAAATAAATAAATGCAAGCTAGGGATATGGCTCACTGGCAGAGCACCCCTGGGTTCAATCCCAGTACCACCAATAAAAAAATAAAAATCCTCCAACTGAGCATGGTGCCACACTCTTGCAATCCCAGAAACTCAGGAAGCTGACATGGTACTTTTGCAAATTTGAGACCAGCCTCAGCAATTTGGAGGCACATTTGGCAACGTAGCGAGACCCTGTCTCAAAATAAAAAATAAAAAGGGCTGGGGATGTGGCTCGGTGGTTAAGCGCCCCTGGGTTCAACCCCTGGTACTGAAACAGTGCTGATCAGTAGTTGAGTGCTGATTATCTATGCTTACCTAGCGTGCACGAGGTCTTGGGTTCAATCCCCAGGATGAAAATAAATAAATAGATAAAAATTAAAAGTACGTAAAAAACAAGAACACACAACCTTTACCTTATAACATACACACATATTCATTCAAGATGGGTCATAGGCCTAAAGGTAGAATCATAAGACTTCTGGAAGAAAGCAACATTGTTGTAAATGGGCACAAAAAACATTAATCGTAATGAATATTGTTTTAGTCAGCTCTTTGCTGCTGTCACTAAAGGACCTGACCACAAAGAGGAAAAGTTTATTTAGGAGCTCATGGTTTCAAAGGTCCATGTCCACAAGAGGCTGGCTCCATTCCTTGGGCTTGGGTTGAGGCTGAATATCACAGCAGAAGAGTGTGGCAAAGGGGACAGAGAGCTCAAAGCGTTACACCAGGAAGCACAGAGCAAAACTCCAGGCCAGACACAGAATACATACCCCAAAGGCATGCCCCCAATGAGCCACCTCCTCCAGCCACACCCTACCAGCAGAGGGCTTCCAGTTAATCCCTTTAAGGGTACTAGGGATTGAACCCAGAGATGCTTAATCACTGAGCCACACCCCCAGTGCTTTTTAATTTTTATATATTTTTTGAGATAGGGTCTGAGTTGCTTAGGGCCTCAGTAAATTGCTATAGCTGGCTTTGAACTTGTGATCCTCCTGCTTTAACCTCTCCAGCCATTGGGATCATAGGCGTGTGTTACCATGCCTGGTCCTATTTATTTTGAGTCAGAATCTCACTGAGTTGCTGAGGGTCTTGTTAACTTGCTGAGACTGGCCTCAAACTTGCCATCCTCCTGCCTCAGCCTACCAAGTCAGTCACGGGCAATACAGGCATGTACCACCATGCCTGGATATGAATAAATTTCGATAAATTCTTATGTTAAATCCTTACTTATTGCTTGGGGCTGGAGTGGTGGCTCAGCGGATATGGAGCTTGCCTGGCAAGCACAAGTAGCAAGTTCAAATTCCAGCACCACGTACACAAAGATGTCTTGGAGCAATGAAGATCACATGAAAAACTAAATAAAAAATTATTTCTCTCTCTCTCTCTCTCTCTCACTATCCCTCTCACTTAAAAAAAAAAAACTTATTGCTTGACTACTGGATGCACTGTGAGAGACATATCCACAAAAAAAAGATGTCAGCCTGGCTTCTAGGAGCTTGCTCAGTCTAATTGGATATATAGGTGTCTACTTGGGCAACAATACTACAGTTTCCTAGGGACTCAGATTGGGTGATCCCAGGAGAAAATGGGGTTCAGAGAAAGGAAACTTTCACAGACTTCAGGGAAGACATCTGGGAACATATGTAATCAAAGCCAAGCCTGCAGGAGGAAGACAAGAAGGTTGTAACAGAAGGAAACAGTGGTTATGAAGTCCTTGCAGGGAGACGGCTGGATGGGTAGATCTGTAAGATACCCAGTTTGGGCTTCGGTTGTAACTGAGTGGCAGAGTGCCTAGCATGTGTGAGGCCCTGGGTTTGATCCTCCGCACTGCATAAAAATAAATAAATAAATAAATAAATAGGAATAAAAAAATATACAGTTTGGTGGAAACCAATAGGTGGGACCTGACTTACTCTCAAGAATGTA
>PVKS010007997.1:38919-70499 GCA_004027875.1 Aplodontia rufa | reverse complement strand
ATACTTAATAGGCAGACCCTGGAGGTATCAATAATATGATTGTCTCTGGTCCTTTCAGGGAGTGGGTCTTCTATTTATGGCTGGATATGTTCAGTTTCAACTCTTTTTGAAGATGTATTCAGGGGGATCCGAAGGTCAGAAGATATGATATCAGAGCTCCATCTGCTGGTCGTTTTCGGACATGACCTCTGTGGTCCCTGGGGTTGGGGTCAGCTCCTCTGCCCTGTGAAAAAAGTGTCTATGGTGGGAAGACAGAGCCTTGAGCCCCGTTACTCCTCAGTCCCAGATCCTGTATGAGAGGAGGACTCATGCCCCTGACCCCACCTTCTGCTGGGACTGCCTGCGTTCAGCTGCAGGATCCAGGCACAATTGTATGAGCCTCTTTTTCAGACCCGGGGGATGTGGGTCCAGGAGAGGGAGTGTGGTTTTCCAAATGGATGCTCTCCTTCCCTCACTACTCCCCCACCTTCTTCAGGGCTTCAGCCAGGCCTACTGGTCCTGTTTCCACCTTTGATCTCTGCTGCATCCAGGCAGAGTAGTTAGAGCTTGATTTGCAGTCCCAAAGAGGTCTTGCCCTGCTCAGGCGGGATGGACGTGCGGTAACTAGTTCGCGGATATAGTACGGAGGCTTGCTCTGCTCTCACGTCCCTGCAGTTCCCGCACCACCTCTTCTGCGCAAACCACTGCCCTGTGCTTATTAGGAAGCTCTTTCCAGTCACTGATCCTGCCGCCAGACAGAGCGCAGGTCCGGGAGGTGTCCTCACCAGTACGCTATCTTTAAAGCTGTGCGGGATTTTTTCTTTGCAGAAGTGACTCTGGCAGGCGGGAATGTAGGCTGGAGAGTGCAAATGCCGGCCGGCGGACCAGCCACTGGTGCCGCCGCGGGAGCGTGGGCCAAAGAATCCCTGTTCGCTCCTAGGTCTCTATTCCCCAAACCCAATGCTGAGATTAGAACTGGTGATTCACAATGCTATTTCCCAAAATGCACCTCAAAAAACTGGTGAGAAGCCGGAGATATCCCGATCAGTCACGGGAGTGCAGTGGAAGCCTTTTGTCTTCAGATCGCCATCTTGAAGAGTCCCAGCCTTGATAGTCTTGTTATAGTAACTGTAGCTTCTTATGACTTTGCTTCGTTGTGAAGAGGAGTAATTTGGTCGATCTAGACCTAGAGATGCCAGACGGATCTGTGGGAATTTGGAAGGCTATAGGTGCCAAAACTATTCCGTTCCAGTTGAAACCGAGTTGCTGATGATTAGCACCTATAGTGGCAGCTTTCTTTGAGAGAACTCTGACTGTGTAGTGTGGTACCAAGCAAGTAGCCGTTTTGAGGAGTTTCAATTTCTTCAAGTGATGGGATCTCTCTGATTTTGGGGAGAAGGTTTGACTCGAAGTCAAGGAAGTGATTTGGGGAGGTATAAAAGCACACCTGCTACCAAGTATTGGGGAACTAGGGAGTGGGGTGGAGTAGGTTATTTTTATAGGACTGAGGAGTACATAGGACTGGGGAGCTGGTAGAGTAAAGACTGGGGGTAAGAATGATATGAAGAAGCTTAAATTAAGGAATTACCAGAGTAAATTGGAGAAAAGAGTTAGCAGTAGGGTTAACTAAGACTTAGAAACCTGAAACAATAAGAACCAATCACCATTACATACACACCGGTAAGTATTTACATCCACCACCACCAGAATTCCGAGTTGGTCATAAGTCAAGAAAGGAGCAGAGGAAACGGAAGGGAAAGAATGAAGAGAAAGAAAGAAAAAAAGAAAAAAAAGGAAAAAAAAAGAAAAAAAAATCCAACAACAGCAAGAACAAAAAAAAACCTGAAAACCCCACAGTAATGTTAAAAATTTCGAAAATCTTATTTTTCAGGCGGAATCCCATTTAACAAAAACAAAAACAAAAACAAAAAAACAAACAACAACAAAAAAAAACAAAAAAAACCTCCAATAAAAATGCAACACTAGCTGTTACAGTTCCGAGAATTTCTGACCCTTAGATCCAGAAGTATGTATCATTTGGTGGTGTAATGAGACCCGGGATCAGGCTGGGAATTTTTCAGAGTTGAGCTTGTTTGGGGAGAAGCGAATTGGTTGACTCCGGTGACCTGGATTTTCTTAGAGGATTTCCTCTATAATTTTTTGTAGTAAAGGGGTATTTGACTCCCCCTGGGCAGAAGCCTGAATTGGTTGTTTCCAGCCAATCTACACTCCAGATATTTCTTGTGTCTGGGGCTCAGAAATTGTAGGTAGTCGAGTTACTCCTTTTACAGAGGCCATGGGACTCTGATCCAATCAAAGTGGCTAGCCTGAGTATCACTTCCTCAGGATCACTGGTGGCCCACTTTGTGTGTCTTGTGATCCCTGGAGGGCTCAGGAGCTGTTTGGTGCTGTTGGCTAAGGACCTCAGGGAAAGGTCCAGATCTTTCTAGAGTTTTGTGATTCTCCATTACAAGCACTAGAAGGGGACCAGCTTGCGGTGCCCAGGACTCCACAGCCTTGGTTATGTGAGGAGCTCAGAGGCTTAATTGAAACCCAGGCTGCCCCATATATTCCAAGCTTCTTGCGGCCAGTTACACTCCATGGCTAGGGGTGGAAGACTCGCCCCGCCCACAGGGACATGTCACAATGGCGACGGGCCGCTGACTAGATTGATAGCAATCTCTCCCCAGCGCTTTCTGCAAGATTAGGCAAAGCAATGAGCAGGCAGTTCGCAGTGGTGCTTGATCATGAAATTCAGATCCTTCCTCCGATTGAGGTTGCAAGCCTTTGCCTGGCGCGGCGCGGCGCAGCACAGCGCGGCACGGCGTGGCGCGGCGGCACAGAGAGGCCGACAGTGTGTTTCACTGGGCAGGTTGCCCCGCCCCCCGGCAAGCGCGCCGCAGCTCGCAGGATGCGGTGTAAATTAGCAATTGAGCTGAAAATATATCTAGGCTTAAATCGGAATTCATATATATGGAGAGCTATCAAAACTGCGAGTTCACAGTGTGCCGGTGCAGAAAGGTCGTCACTGTGTTTCGCTGGGCAGGTTGCCCCGCCCCTCGGCGAGCGCACTGCTGCTACTGCAGCTGCCGTGGCTCACAGGACGCGGTGTAAATTAGCTAATGAGCAGAAATATAACTGGCCTTAAAACCGAGTTCATATATATGAAGAGCGGTCCAATTAGGGAGTTGGAGGCCAGATTAGGGGATCTGACCAGGGGTAGCTTGGTCCCCCGTGAGGAATTTCCACTCCAACCGGGTGTGGGGGTGGCCCCGCGTTTGGCAGCCACTTCCTTGTTTTGTTTTGTTTTTTTTTTTCTTTTGGGTTAATGCTCTTCACTTTTCCTTTGGGGTCAAAGAAGTAGCAGGAGGCAATGCCTGCCCGTTCAGGGAAAATCGTCCTACCATGGGAATCCACGTGCCGACGCGCCGCCTGTGCTGACTCTCAGGAGCTTCACGGGGTCAGTGTCCCTGGGATAACGGCCATCTTCCTTCTCTAATCCTAATTTTAAAAGGAAATCTAACACTCACCCAAGCACTGATCATATATCTAACAATTAACTGAAATCCTTACACTCACCTGAAACCTAATCCTTAGTATGACCCTAAACTTAACCCTCAATCTAATCCTAACTTATCTCTGAGTACTAAAACTATCCCAAAGCTCTACCAAATACTTACCCCTAAACGTTACCATAATCATAAATTTAAACCTAACCCAGACTTCTAGCTGGAAAGTACTTTAACACTGTATCTAACCTGATGGTGAACACAAACTCTCACTTTTAATTGAAACCTTAAAATAGCATTAAACCTATCAGTAACTATACACTTAACCTTAACCCCAAACATAACATTAACCTAATCCTAAACCGAACTTTGAAAAAAAAACTAACATAAACACAAACCCTAAGTCCAAAACTAACCTTAACCCTAATCCTTACCAAATCTGTATCTCTAACACTAACTCTGAACCTAACTCAAAACCTGAACATAGACTAATGCTAACAGTATGCCTAACACTAACCCTATCTCTTACTGTAAACCTAACCTTAAGTTAGTTCTATCAATTACTGTACACTTAACCCCTAGGGTGCTAGCCCTAGCATTAACCCTAAGACTAGCTCTAAACCAAAACTTGGTCCTAACCCAAAACCTAACCCTATCCCTACCCCTAGCCCGAGCTCTTATACTATACAGAAAATTAACCATAATTCTACCTCTAATTCTGGCGATAGCCCTAACCCTAGCCCTAACATTAACACTAACCCTACCCAGCTCTAGCCCTACCAGGAACACTAAACCTTACCCAGGGCTAGCCCTAATACTAACTCTAACCCTAGTCCTAGCCCTAGCCAAAGCACTAACACTAACCCTAACACTGAATCTAACCCTAGTCCTAAGCTTTTTTTTTTTTTTAACAACCATACAAGTTTTTAAACAATAATAAAAACTGTTTATATTTTCTGGATATTAGATTTTCCCCCAGGAATGCCCCCCAAATACCTACCCTTATCCCTCCCTTCCCTTACCCACAATATCTCTAATAACTTATTAAGTTGTATAACATCACACCTTATCTGGATTTAACACATGATAATAGACTACCTTACTCAATGGCCAGGGTCTAGTTCCAGCCTCCACAGATGAGTGGAGACATTGGACCCTTGGTTCTCTGGGTTAAGCTGATTTTACTAAGAATAAGTTCTTCCATAGCCATCCATTTACCTTCAAAGGCTGCAATATCATTGTTTCTAATTGCTGTGTAAAATTCCATGGAATAAATGTACCACAGTTTTTGGATCCATTCATCCAGTGAGGGACATCTAGTTTGTTTCCACAGTCTAGCAATAGTAAATTGAACTGCTATGAACATAGATATTGCTGTGTCACTATAATGTGCTGATTCTAAATCCCCTGGAAAAACACCCAGGAGTGGAATAGTAGGGTCATATGGTGGACTCATCCCTAATTTTTTGAGGATTCTCCGCACTGCTCTCCAGAGGGTCTGTACCAGTCTGCAGCTCCACCAACAGTGTGTTAGTGTGCCTATCTCTCCACAACCACTCCAGCATCTATTATTGTTTATTTTCTTCATTTTTGCCATTCTGACTGGCATAAGGTGATATCTTAATGTAGTTTTCATTTGCATTTCTCTGATTACTAGGGATTTAGAGCACGTTTGCATGTATTCATTGGCTTGATCAATGTCCTCTGTTGAGAAGTTTCTATTTGGCGCTTTGGCCCATTAATTAATTGAGCTGTTTTTGTTTTTATAGTTGAGATTTTTGAGTATTTTATAGATTCTGGATATGAGGCCCCTGTCAGAGAAATCACGGCCCATGATTCTCTCCATTTCCATAGGAAACCTCTTGACTCTTTTGATTGTTTCCTTGGCAGTACAAAAGCTTTTTAGCTTTATAGCATCCTATTCACTGATTTTTGACTTTACTTCCTTCACTTTAGGAGACATGTTAGAAAGTCTTTGCCTACTCCCAAATGCTGAAGATTTGGACTTTATTTGTCTTCCATCAGTTGCAAGTTAGCTGGTTTAATACCAAGCTCCTTGATCTATTTTGATTTGATTCTCATGCAAGGAGAAAGATATGGATCTAATTTCAACTTTCTGCAAGTGGATGACCAGTTTGTCCAGCACCATTTGTTGAAGAGACTGTCTCTCCTCCATGAAATATTTTGTCCCCCTTTGTCAAAAATCAGATGTTTAAAGATTTGAGGGTTTGTTTCAGGGTCTTGTATTCTATTCCATTGGTCTTCTTTCCTATCTTGATACCAGTACCATGATGCCTTTGTTACTACAGCTCTATCGTATAATTTTAAATCTGGTATGGCAAAACCACCTGTTTCATCTTTCTTGCTTAGTAATGTTTTGGCAATTCTAGGTTACCTATTGTTCCAAATGAATTTGAGAATTGCTTTTTCTATGTCTGTAAAGAATGACATAGGTATCTTTATAGGGATAGCATTAAATCTATATAAAGCTTTCGGTAGAAAGGCCATTTTTCTTCCATTAATTCTGCCTAACCAAGAACATGGGACAACTTTCCATCTTCTAATGTCATCTTGGATTTCATTCTTCTATGACCAATAGTTTTTGTTGTAGTGATCTTTGATTTCACTTGTAATGTCAATTTCCAAGTATTTTATTTTTTGAAGATATTTTAATGGGACTGATCTCCTGACTTCTTCATCAGTCCTATTATTATTAGTGTATAGGAAAGCTGTTGATTTATGCGTGTTGATCTTGTTTCCTGGCACTTTGCTAAATCTATTTATGAGTTCAAGCAATTTACAGATGGAGTTTTTGGATCTTCCAGATACAGGATCACGTCATCATAAAAAAGAGAGTTTGACTTCCTCTCTTCCTATTTTTATCCTTTTGATTTCTTTCCCTTGCCTAATTGCTCCAGCTAGGTTCTCAAGAACAATATTGAATAAAGGTGGTGAGAGTGGACAGCCTTGTCTTGTTCCCAATTTTAGTGTAAATCCTTTTAGCTTTCCTCCATTTAGTATTATACTAGCTAAGGGTTTATCATATATAGCCTTTACAAAGTTCAGAAATGGTCCTTTGAACCCTATCTTCTCTAGAGCTTGGAACATAAATGGGTGCTGGATTTTATCAAAGGCCTTTTCTGCATTCATTGAGATGATCATATTGTTTTTGTCCTTGATTCTGTTTAAGTGGTGAATTATGTTGTTTTGCATATATTGAACCACCCCTGCATTCCTGGGATTAAGCCCAACTGATCATGATGGATTATCTTCTTTATAAGTTTTTGAATATGGTTTATGGTTTGCTAGTACTTTATTAAGGATTTTTGCATCCAAGTTAATCAGGGATATTGGTCTGTAGTTTTCTTTTCTTGATGTATCCTTGTCAGGTTTTGGTATCAGAGTTATGGTTGCTTCATAAAAAATGGATGGCAGCATTCCCTTCTTTTCAATTTCTTGAAATAACTTAAAGGAGAGGTGTTAGTTCCTCCTCAAAAGTGTTTTAAAAATCAGCTGGGAAGCCATAAGGTCTTGGGCTTTTCTTTTTTGGTAGACTTTTGATTGCAATGTGGATTTCAATGCCTGTGATTGGGTATTTTGGAATTCAATATCATCCTGAGTCAATTTAGGGATGTTGTATGTGTCAAAAAATTTATCTATTTCCTCCAAATTATCAATTTTGGAGGAGTATAGGTTTTCAAAATTTGATCTTATAATTTGTTGGATTTCCATGGGGTCAGTGGTGGTCACTCCCTTTTCATTGGAGATTTTATTGATTTGCTTCATTTCTGTCCTTCTTTTGGTTAGATTTGCTAGGGGCCTATATATCTTGTTTATTTTTTCAAAGTACCAGCTCTTTGTTTCATCAATTCTTTTTATTGTTTTTTATTGTTGTTGTTGTTGTTGTTTTCAATTTCATTGATTTCAGCTGTGATATTGAATATTTCCTGTCTTCTACTGGCTTTGGGCTTACATTGTTCTTCCTTTTGAAGGGCTTTAAGATGAAGCTTACGCTTATTTATTTGGGGTCTCCCTTCATTTTTAATGTGTGTACTCAGTGTTATGAATTTTCCCCTTATGAAAGCTTTCATGCTGTCCCAGAGGTTTCATTATGTTTTGTCTTCATTTTCATTCTCTTCCAAGAATTTTTGGATTACTTCTTTCATGTCTTCTTGGATCCATTCTTCATTTAATAGGGTTTTATTCAATCTCCATGAATATGTGTGTTTTCTCTTATGATTACTGCTGTTGATCACTAGGGTCATATCATTGTGGTCTGAAAGGACACATGGGATGATGTCTACTTTTTTATATTTGATGAAATTATCTTTATGAACCAGGATATGATCTATTTTGGAAAAGGATCCATGTGCTGCAGAGAAGAAGGTGTATTATGCTAACTTGGGATGGAAAATTCTATATATGTCTATTAAGTCCATTTGGTTTATGGAGTTATTTAGGCTGGAAATTTATTTACTTATTTTTTTGTTTTGATGATCCATCTAATGGTGACAGCGCAGTGTTCAAGTCTCCCAGTATTATTGTGTTATGATCCATGAGTGGTTTGATGTCATGGAGTAATTTATTCATGTAGTTTGGTGCACTGTTGTTTGGAGAGTAAATATTAATTATGGTTATTTCTTCCTGTTGAAGGGTTCCTTTTAGTACTACTGAGTAGTGGCTTTCTTTATCTCTTCTGATTGATTTATGTTTGAAATTTATTTTGTGGGATATAAGTATAGTGACACCGGCTTGTTTTCTTGGGCTGAAGCATGGTAGATTTTTTACATTCTTTCACCCTTAATCTGTGGATGTCTTTCCCTGTTAGGTTTTTTCTTGTAAGCAGCATATGGTTGGATTTTGTTTTTTGATCCAGCCTGCAAGTCTGTGTCTTTTGAGTGCTGCATTTAGACCATTCACGTTCAGCATTAAGATAGAAGTATGTAATTGATTCGTAGTCATTGTGTCCTATTTAGTGAGTTCTGTGGTTGCCTTGGTTAGTTATTGCTGAGTGATTCTTTCACTGAATTTCTTCAGTCTGTGGGTTTGGGTATCAATTGCTTGTTCTTCTGTCTGGAGTGTTTCCTTGAGAATTCTTTGTAGGGCAAGTTTTCTGTTGACAAATTCTGCCAGTTTTGTTTTATCATGGAAAGTTTTTCTTTCCCTATCAAATTTGAAGCTGAGTTTTTCTGGGTGTAGAACTATAGGCTGCATGTTATGGTCATTTAGATGTTGAAAGATGTTATTCCAAGACCTTCTTGCTTCCAGCATCTGGGTTGAAAAGTCACAGAATATTCTTATTGGCTTGCCTCTGAATGTGATTTGGTGTTTCTCCCTTGCTGCTTTTAATATAGTTTCCTTGGTATCCCTGTTGTACATTGTGTCTTGGTGAGTTTCTTTTTTGATTAGGCCTATTGGGTGTCCTGCAAGCTTCCTGAATGAGCATGTCAGATTCCATTTTTATGTAAGAAAAGTTTTCTTTCACAATCTCTTTGAGAATATTCCTCATACCATTGGTGCATGTCTCAATTTCTTCCTGTATTCCAATTACTCTCAGATAAATTGTTCCTTCTCATTTCATCCCAGACATTCCTGAAATACTGGTCATGATCTCTTAATTGTTTTTCTTTTTTGGTGTCAGTGAACTCTAGCTTGATCAACCTGTCTTCATTGTCAGAAGTTCTTTCTTCAATAGCAGAGGTTCTATTTTCTACTGAAGTTATTCTATTATTGTATTCTTGCATGGTTCCTCTCATGTCATTGACTGCAGATTTTAGGTCTGTAACTTCCATTTTGAGGGAATTGATTTCTTTAATGATCGAGTTTCTCAACTCTTGTGTTTTCTCATTTATTCCCTTCATTATCTCTTCTTTTAATTTGTTGTTCCTTTTTATTATCAGTTTTTGAGTTTCATGTCTGAAGAGATTCTTCTCTCTTATTTGCTAGGTGAACCCTTTGTGGAAGCAATCAAGATTTGGTGGTTCTTTTTCCTGTCTTCTGCTTTAAGGCCTAAGCTGTTGGATTGGGAAATCTGTCCAGACCCTTACTTGAAATGGGGTTTTGTCAGGAGAGTTGATTTCAAAAGACAACCCCCTTTACTCTGAACTGTTTGTTACCCTTACACATTTCACACCTCATATGCTAGTAGCAAATAGTCAATATGTACAACCAAAGCTTACAATAAACAATAGTAAATTAGTTATTTAGCACAGACTATAATGGACTTTGAATTTAGCCTATGCAACTTGTGTTAGTGATAATCAATATTTTTGGCAACACTAGTATTTTATTATTATATATGTCAGATTTCAAGAACAAATAAGTGTTATTCAGATTAACAATTACAGCAGTAATAGTTATGCAGTCTTAAAAATGGGAAGTTGAAGAGAGTTAAGTAATTTGGAGTCAGAAAGGGAGGGTAATGTTGGTGAAATTAAAAGAGGGGATTATATAGACCAATTATATGCAGTGAGAAAGTGGAGGAGCTAAAGAATTTGCTGTAGAAAGAAAAAGAAATTGCTAAGATGAAAATTTTGAAGAGAAAAGGAAATTTAAAAAAAATTACTAAATTTAAAATAAAGGAGAAAAAAAAGAAGTAGAAAAGAAATTACAGATCCACAGGGAAACTAGGATAGCTGTGGCCTAATATAGGAAGAGTAAAAAGTTATTACTAATATTTGGGTGATCATTTAAGGGAAGAAGTTATCCTTGAGAATTACACTTGTTAGGCATAAAATATTTCAAATACTATATATAATGACCAGAATTCTTCTCAAGAATGAGGACCAGGCTAGTCAGGATGGATAGAAGGGAATAAGAGAGATGATAAATGGGGTAAAAGAAAAAGAGAAAGAAACCTAAAAACAGGCTATCAAAACAGGAAGAAATATTATTGTTAATTTTCCCCTAAAAGAAGAGAGAAAAAGGAAAGAAAAAAAATGGAAGAATAGGGGTTAACCTCCCCTAGAAGTTAGCAGAGCAGGGAAACACAAACAGCTAGAGATTTTATATATTGGAGAACCAGTAAACTCTTCCAGTTATCACATTGGTACACATCTAGAATATGAAATCAACAACAGCAAAAAAAATCTTAATAGGAAAATCTTGGAAGTATAGGTGTTAAGAGTGTCCTTTTGGGATGAGATCTTCCATTTCTGTCTGGGTATGAAAGGCTGTACCTTTCAGTGGGGGCTTTCAGGGGATCTGAAAGTCAGAAGTCTTCTGTTTTCAAAGCTCCATCTGCTGGTAGTTGCCGAAACTGACTTCTGTGATCTTAGAGGTGGGGCAAGCAGATCTGAGGTGGACTTTAACAGGGAATGTCCTTCTGTCTATGGTGGAAGTGGGTAGTGCTGAGCAATGTTCCCCATTACTCCACTAACCCAAAACCCTTATGAGAAAAGGATTCAAGGCCTGAGCTAAGCCTTCTGCTCCCGATTCAGCCTGTGGTCTGAAGCTGGCTCCATGCACAGTTTTAAGAGCCTGCTTTGCAGACTTACGGAAGTCTGGCCCCGATCAGGGAGTGTGGAATCTTCTGAGGGGTTTAAAGATGGATGCTCTGCTCTACCACCCTCACAGCACCCACACCTGCTTCTGCACCTGAGCCAAGACTTCTGCTCCCAATTCAGCCTGTGGTTTGAGGCTGGCTCCAGATGAAGTTTTAAGAGCCTGCTTTGCAGACCTAAGGAGAGCTGGCCCTGGTTGGGCAGGGAGTGTGAAATCCTACTAGGGATTAAAAGATGGATGCTGGGCATCCACCCCCTCAAAACTCCCACACCTGCTTCCCCAGCACAACCTGCTCTTCTGTGACTGTATGCAGGCAGCTTCCAGACACTGATCCTGCTGCCAGAGAACAAGCCTGGGAAGTGACTTTGCAAAAATGCTTTTTTTAAAGCACTGTGGGTTTTATGTGATGATGTGTTCACAGGTGGTGGGTCCCCTCACCCCAGTCCCGGGCAAAATGTAAGCAAGAGAGAGTGGCCACAGCTGCTGCCACGTCTCAGCTAGGATGGAAAAGAAAAGTGATCCCCTGGTAACTCCAAAGTCGCTACTCCTCAAAACCACTGAGAGTATTAGGACTGGTGTTTCAAGTTTCTAATGTTCCAAATGCACCTCAAAATACTGGAGAAAAGCTGGAGATTTCCTGTACAGTCTCAGAGGCGCTGGGGAAGCCTTTTCTCTTCAGATCACCATTTGAAACCTCTCTAGTCCTACGCTTAAAGATAGACCTAACCCTTATCCTGACCTTGAAACCTAAGCCTGAAACTAAATATAAAACTAACCCCTAACAGGAAACCTAATCCTAAACCTAACACTAATCGTCTAATGGTCGACCTAACCCTAAAAATAACCCAAAATCTCTCTCCCTAACCTAATCCTAAAATAAACTTACCCTTAAATAATAAAACTGAACTCTAACCCTAACCCTCACATTAAACCTAAACTTATCCCTAAACCTAGCCCTAGCCCCAGCCCTAGACCGAACCCTAACCATATCCCTAACTCTAAATTTAGGCCTAGACCTAACACAGAAACTTTCCCTAACACTAACCCTAGATAAAAAACTAAACATACACCTAACCTGAAACTTAAACTGAACCATAAACTTGTTCCTATTCCTTGCCGTAACCCTAAATCTAAACTTAAACCTAAACCTAAACATAGCCATATCCCAGCATTAACCCTAAAGCCTTACACTAACAATAGACCTAAATGTAAACCTAGTCCTAACCTAAACTTAAACCTATCCATAGCCCTAGACCTAACCCGAAACCTAAACCTGACCTTAACACTATCCTAAACCTAGCACTAGAAATAGCCCTAATATTAGTGGGAATCCTAAACATACCCCTAAACCTAGCCCTAATCCTAATCCTAGCCCTAACCCTATCCCTAACCTAAACTTATAGTGCAAGTGAAAATATCTAAGAAGTTCCTGTCTGAAGGGGTCCACACTAGGGGAAGGACTATGAAAGCCAGCATTCCAGGATATTGCCAAAACCATCCCTTGAGGAAATTTGCTCTTTACCCAAATTGGAAATATCTGTTACTGATGGATGAAAAGGGTACTTGTAAAAGTCATATGGAGGGCAGGAAGGATGATACTTTACTGACTTTGAAGCAGCTTTGGAAATGGATGGCAAAAAGTTTGGAACTGAGGATCAAAGGAAACAGTATTTGTAAAAACTGCCTTTCCTATATTTGTAGAGGTTAGATTGTGGCTTCTAGGCTCATGAGTTGGGATGCGCAAATATCTTGGAATTGGCAAATATGGGACTTAGGATGGCTGTGGAGTCTGGTGGGTTAAAGTAACTGGGTGGTTAGGGTGAGTGGTTAATTAGGGTATAATTGCCTATAACTTAGTCTATTATGGAAAATCTGAAGGTAAACAGAGTTAAAGATTTGGGAAAGTAATCTGAGCTTTTTATCAACACACATAAAAACAACTAAGATCAATATTATCCTTTTGGAAAGTAAAGCCCTTTTGTACAATACATGAAAAATTTCATGTGGATTTCACTGTGAACTTTTGATAAAGTGGATGGTACTTGCTGTGAAATAATGTAATTGCTTCCAGTGTTCAGATTGGTTAATGAGGCAGATGACAACACAGTTGAAGCACCTGTATTAAAGAGCTCCACAATTAAGAAAAGAGGCCATTTGGCTCAATCAGGGAAATGTGTTTCCTAGCAGCTTGCCAGGATTTTCATGTTGCTCCTTTGTGTAGAATGAACTCATCATTTGGGAAAACGGAGAGATGCTGGGGCTGGCCTCTGGCACACATTTTGCACTGAAACCTAACACTACCACTACCCCTAACATTATAACTATCATTAAACCTAACCTTAACCCTTGCCCTCACTCTAACACTATCTCTAAACCCAACTTTTAAAGGATAACTACAACCAAACTTAATCCTAACTGAAAATTGAACCCTAAACATAATCCCAATTTTAAAAGGAAATCTAACAGTCATGCAAGCCCTGACCACAAACCTAACAAATAAATGAAAGCCTTACACTCACCTTAAACTTAATTCTTAATTGAACCCTAAATTTAACCCTCAATCTAATCCTAATTTATCTCTGAGAACTAAAACTAGACCAAAGCCCTACCAAATACTCCTAAACCTTACCATAACCACAAATTTAAACCTAACCCTGACTTCTAGCTGGAAAGTACTTTAACCCTATACCTAACATGATGGTGAACCCAAACTCTAACTTATATCTGAAATCTAAAAATAGCATTAAACCTATCAGTAAACATAAAGCTAACCTTCACACTAAACATAACCTTAACCTAACCCTAAACCAAACTAGAAAGGAAACTAACATAAACCCAAACCCTCAGCCTAAAACAAACCTTAACCATAATCCTTACAAATTCTCTAACACTAACACTAATTCTGAGGCTTACTCAAAACCTGAACAGAGGCTAATGCTAACAGTATGCCTAACACTAACCCTATCTCTTACTGTAAACCTAACCTTAAGTTAGCTCCATCAATTACTGTTCCCCTATTCCTACTCCTAACCTGAAACTAAAGTGAAACCTAAACATATGTTTAATGCAAACCATAAATGTAGCAAAAAAATCCCAAGCCTAACACTAACTCTATTCCTAACAATAATCCTGAAGCTTAACTGAACCCTAACGCATGCCCTAACCCTGGTCTAAATCTACACTAAATCTAAACCTTCCCCTAACCCTACCCTTAACACTAACCTTACCTGGAATACTAGTCCTAAAAGACAATGACTTTAACACAAAATTTAAACCTAGCAAGAATTCTAACCATAACCCTAAATGAAAAACTAACCCTAAAGCTAACCCTAACACTATCCCCACCCTAACACTAACCCTAACCTTAAACTTAAAAATAGATCTTGCACTGAATATAAACCTAACCATAACCCAGCAGTAACTCTCAACCTAACCCTAACCATCAACCTAGCACTAAACCTAATTGAAACCCTAATTCTAACCCTAGACCTAATACTAAATGTAGTAGTATACCTAACACTAAACCTAGCACTACCCTTACCCCTAACCCTAACACTAAACCTAACCCTAACCTAACCCTCGCCCTACCCATAACTCAAACACTAGATATTAGCTTAACTCTAGCTGTAATACTCTCCCTGACCCTGACACATAATCTGAAACCTAAATCTATACCTAACCCCTGTTCCCTAACCCTAACATTCTCTAACTAACCCTAACCCTAACAATAATCCTAACCCTAAACTCTAAAACTTTATCCTAACCCTAACCCTCACATTAAACCTAATCTTAACACTGAACATAGCCCTAGGCCTCACCCTAAATGGAACTCTAACCCTAACCTTGGTGCTAGCCCTAGCATTAACCTTAAGACTAGCCCTTAACCAAAACCTGTTTGTAACCCTAAGCCTAACCCTAAACCTATCCCTAGCCTGAGCTTTAACCCTAAACTGAAAACTAACCCTAACTCTACCCATAACCCTAGCCATAGCCCTAGAGCTAGCCCTAACACTAACACTAACACTGTCCCAGCCCTAGCCCTAACACGAACACTAAACCTGACCCAGGCCTAGCCCTAACACTAACACTAACCCTAGTCCTAGCCCTAGCTAAAGGACTAATACTAACCCTAACACCAAATCTAACCCTTGTCCTAAGCTTAAAGCTAGACCTAATCCTTATCCTGACCTTGAAACCTAAGACTGAATCTAAACATAATACTAACCCCATGTGGAAACCTAACCATAACCTTAACTCTACTCCTCTAATAATCAACCTAACCCTAAAAATAACCTTAAATCTCTCTAGCTAACCTAATCCTAAAAATAAACCTATCCTTAAATACTCAATATAAATTCTAACACTAACCCTCACACTAAACCTAAACTTATCCCTAAACCTAATCCTGACCCTCACCCTAGCACCAGCCCTAGACAGAACCCTATCCATATCCCTAACCCTAAACTTAGCCCTAGACCTAACACGGAAACTTTCTCTAACACCAACCCTAGAAAACTAAACCTAGGCCTAATCTGAAACCTAAACTGAATCATAAACCTGTCCCTACTCCTATCCCTAACCCTAAATCTAAACCTAAACCTAAACCCAAACATAGCCCTAGCCCTAGCACTAACCCAAAAACCTTACACTAACACTATTCCTAAAACTAAACCTAGTCCTAACGTAAACTTAAACCTATTCATAGCCCTAGACCTAACCCGAAACCTAAACCTGACCTTAACTCTTTCCTAAACCTATCACTAGACCTAGCACTAACACTAGCCTGCATCCTAACCATACCCCTAAACCTAGCCCTATTCGTAATCCTAGCCCTAACCCTAGCCCTAACCTAAATTTATACTACAAGTGAAAAAATCTAAGACATTCCTGTCTGAAGGGGTCCACACTAGGGGAAGGACTATGAAAGACACCCTTCCAAAACCAACCCTTGTGGAAATTTGCTCTTTACTCAAATTGGAAATATCTGTTACTGATGGATGAAAAGTGTACTTGTAAAAGTCCTATGGAGGGCAGGAGGAATGAAGATTTACTGATTTCGAAGCAGGTTTGGAAGTGGATGGCAAAATGGTTGGAAATGACCCTAGACCTAATGTAAACTTAGTTCTAACCTAACCATATCCATAGCCTTATATCTTAGCCTAACTTTAAACCTTTTTCCCTAGCCCTTGCCCCAACCCTAACCCTAACCTTATCCCTAAATCTAGCCTTAGCCATAACTGTAACACTAGCTCTAAACCTAGCCCTAGCCCTAACCCTAAACATATCAATATCCCTTCTTTAAACCTAAACTTAAACCTAAACCTGTCCCTAGCCCTAGGCCTAATCCTAACATTTACTCTAACCCTAACCCTGGTGTTAGCCCTAGCTTGAACCCAAGACTAGCCCTAAACCGAAACCTCATCCTAGCCCTAAAACTAACCCTAAACTTATCCCTAGCAAGAGCTCTAATACTGAACTGAAACTGAACCCTAACTCTAAACATAACCTTAGCCATAGCCCTATCCCTATCCCTAACATTAATACTAACCCAAGCTATAGCCCTAGCCCAAGCACTAACACTAACCCTAACACTAATTCTAACCCTAGACCTAAGCTTAATGCTAGAACTAAGCCTTAACTTGACCCAGAAACATAAGCCTGAACCTAAACATAAAACTAACCCCTGACTGGAAACCTAACCCTAACACTAACATTAATCCTCTGTCAACCTAACCCTAAAAATAATACTAACCCTCTCTCCATTACCCTAATCCTAAAAATAATCCTAACATTAAACACTGAAACTAAAATCTAACACTAAACCACGCATTAAATTTCAACTTACCCCTAAACCTAGCCCTTACTCTCATCCTAGCACCAGCTGTAGATCAAGCTCTAATCCTATCCCTAACACTAAACTTAGCCCTAGACCTAACCTGGAACCTATCCCTAACACTAACCCTAGACCAAAAACTAAACCTACACCTAACCTGAAACCTAAGCTGACCTATAAATCTGTCCCTATTCCTAGCCCTTACCCTATATCTAAACCTAAACCTAAACCTAAACTTAGACCTAAACATAGCCCTAGCCCTAGAAATAACCCAAAAGGCCTTATACTAACCCTAGTCCGAAACCTAAACTTAGTCTGAAACCTAAACTTAAACTTATCTATAGCCCTACACCTAACCCAAAACCTGAACTTGACCCTAAATGTAACACAAACCATAGCACTAGACCTACCCTAACCCTAGTCCAAATCCTAACTGTACCTCTAATCCTAGGCCAAGCCCTAACCGTAGCCCTAACTCTAACCCTAACCCTAACCTATACCCATACCACACATGAAAATATCTAACAAATTTCTCTCTGAAGGGGTCCAGTCTGGGGGAAGGACTATGAAAGCCAACATTCCATGATATTGCCAAAACTATCCCTTGAGGAAATTTGCTATTTACTCAAATTGGAAATAGCTGTTACTGATGGATGAAAATGGTACTTTTAAAAGTGATATGGAGGGAAAGAGTGATGAAACTTTACTGACTTTAAGGCATGGTTGGAAGTGGATGGCAAAACGGTTGGAACTGAGGATCAAAGGAAACAGTATGTGTAAAAACTGCATTTCTCATCTTTGTAGAGTTTAGATTGTGGCATCTAGTCCCATGGATTGGGGTCCACAAATATCTTGGAATTGGCAATTGTGGGACTTAGGATTGCTGTGGAGTGCCTGGTGGGTTACAGTAACTGAGTGATTTATGGTGGGTGATTAATTAGGGTATAATTGCCTATAACTTAGTCAATTAAGGAACATCTGAAGGAAAATAGGGAGTTAAGGATTAGGGAAAGTAATCTCAGCTTTTTAACAATACAGATATAAATAACGAAGATCAATATTATCCTTGTAGAATACAAACCTTTTTGTACAATCCATGAAACATTTCATGTGGATTTGAAACTGAAAGTT
The DNA here is from genome assembly GCA_004027875.1 of Aplodontia rufa. Lineage (NCBI taxonomy): Eukaryota > Metazoa > Chordata > Mammalia > Rodentia > Aplodontiidae > Aplodontia > Aplodontia rufa. The sequence goes on along the minus strand of PVKS010007997.1, from coordinate 52,544 downwards.
TGATAAAGTAGACCGAATGGCTCTGAAATATTGTAATGGTTCCAGGTGTTCGGATTGGTTACTGAGGCAGACACTGAGAGCAAAGTTGAAGCACCTGTATTAAAGAACTCCACAATTCAGAACAGAGGCCAATTTACTCAAGGAGGCTAAAGTGTCTCCTAGCAGCTTGCCCCATATTTTCACCTCATTCTTTGTGCCGAATCCACTCATCTTTCAGGAAACCTAAGAGATGCTGGAGCTGGCCCCTGGCCCTAAATATTCACTGAAACATAACCCTACCCTTGCCCCTAAATTTATGACTATCAATAAACCTAAACCTAAGCCTTGCCCTCAGTCTAACACTACCACTAAACCCAACTTTTAAAGAATACCTAACAAAAAATTTAATCATAACTGAAATTCTAAACCTAAAACTCATTTTAAAATGAAATCTAACACCCAAGCCCTGATCATAAACCTAACAATTAACTGAAACCCTTACACTCACCTGAAACCTAATCCTTAATTAACCCTAAACCTAACCTCAATCTAATCCTAAATTATCACTGAGAACTAAAACTAACCCTAAACCTTACCAAATACCTACCCCTAAACCTATCCCTAACCATAAATTTAAACCTAGCCCTGACTTCTAGCTAGAAAGTACTTGAACCCTATACCTAACCTGATCCTGAACCCAAACCATAGCTTTTAAAACAAAACCTAAAAAGAGCATTCAACCTATCAGTAAACAAAAACATAACCGTAACCCTAATGATAACCCTAACCTACTCCTAAACCTAAATCTGACCAAAAACTAACATAAACCAGAACCCTAAGCCTCAAACGAACCTTAATCCTAATCCTTATCAAATCTGTAAAAGTAAGAACAACTCTGAACCTAACTTGAAACTTGAATATAGGCTAATACTAACAGTGTATCTGACACTAACCCTATCCCTTACCATAAACCTAACCTTCTCTTAGCTGTAACAATTATTGTACCCTTATCCTACCCCTAACCTGAAACCTAAAATGATACTTAAACATATTTTTCATGCCAACTGTAAATGTAGCAAAAAATCCAAGCCTAACACTAACCCTATTCCTAACAATAACCCTGAAGCTTAACTGAACCCTAACCTAAACCCTAACCATGTGCTAAATCTAACACTAAATCTAAACCTTCCCCTAACCCTAACCTTAACACTAACCTTAACCTTAATACTATTGATAAAGGAACAATGACTTTAACACAAAATATAAACCTAGCAAGAATCCTAACCATAACCCTAAATGAAAGACAAACCCTAAACCTAATCGTAAACCTTGCCTGAGCCCTATCACTCACCCTATGCCTAGTATGATGGTAGACCTAGTCCTAAAACTAAACCTAACCCTAACCCTAGCAGATACCCAAACTTAACCCTAACCATAAACCTAGCTCTAACCCTAAGCCAAACCCTAATTCTAACACTAGGCCTAACCCTGAATATAGTAGTAAACTGAAACCTACACCTAGCACTAACCCTAACACTAACCCTATCCCTAGTGCTACCCATAACTGAAACACTAGCTCTTAGCTTTACTCTAGCCCTAACACTTACCCTGTCCCTGGCACCTAATCCTAAACCTAAATCTAAACCTTACCCCTGTTACCCTAACCTTACCCTAACCATAACCTTCTGTACTTAACCCTAACCCTAAAAATAAACCTAACTTGAATCTCTCACTCTAAAACCATACCCTAAACCTAACATTACACCTAAACTTAACCCTAAACCTAGCCCTATCCTGAGAACTAACCCTATTCCTAAACCTAACACTAACACTAACCCTAGACTTAAAACTAACTCTAGACCTAAAATGAAACCTAACCAGAACCATAACCCTTTCCCTAGTCACTGATCTACCCCTTAACATAATCCTATACCTAAACCTTACCCTAACCCTGAACCTAACCTTAGCCCTAGCCCTATCCTTAGCACTATATCTAACCCTAAACCTTGCTCTAAACCTAAACCAGTTGTAAATCTAACCAGAACAAATCCTTAAACCTATCCCTAACCTTAAACCTAAACCTAACTCTAACCTTAACACTAACTCTAGCCCTAGCAATACCCCTAAAACTAACCCTAGCCCTATCCTAAACCTATTCCTAAACATAAAACTAACTATATGTATAGAATTAGACCTAAGCCTAACTCTGAAACTAACCCTACCCCCAGCTACTGCCCCAAACCTAACCCTAACCCTAGCCCTAAATCTAGCCGGAGCCATAACTCTAACACTATCTCTGAACTTAGCCCTAGCCCTAAACCTAAATAAATCAATATCCCTTGCCCTAAACCTAAACCTAACCCAAACCCTAGCCCTAGCCCTAGGCCTAACCCTGACCCTGACTCTAACCCTAACCCTGGTGATAGCCCTAGACCTAACCCTAAGAGTAGCCCTAAACTGAAAACTGGCCCTATCCCCCAACCTAATGCAAACCTTAGCCCTAGATCGAGCTCTAACCCTAAACTGAAACCTAACCCTAACTCTAAACCTAACCCCAGCCATAGACCTAGCCCTAGCCCTAACACTAACACTAACCCTAGCTCTAGCCCTAGCCCAAGTACATACGCTAATCCTAGTCCTACGCTTAAGGCTAGACCTAACCCTTACTCTCACTTTGAAACCTAAGCCTGAACCTAAACATAAAACTAACCCCTAACTGGAAACCTAACCCTAAGACTAATCCTCTAACTGGAAACCTAACCCTAAAAATAACCCTAACCCTCTATTTATAACCCTAATCCTAAAAATAAACCTAAACATTAAAACTAATCTCTAACCCTAAGCCTCATATTCAACATAAAATTATCCCTAAACCTAGCCCTGACCCTCGCCCTTGCCCCAACCTGAGACCAAGCCCTAACCCTATACTTAACTCTAAATTTAACACTAGAACTATTCCAGAAGATATCCCTTACCATAACCCTAGATAAAAAACTAAAACTATGCCTAACCAGAAACCTAAACTGAACCATAAGCCTTTCCTTTTTCCTAGCTATAACCCCAAATCTAAACTGCCAAAACCATTCCTTGTGGAAATTTGTTATTTACTCAAATTGGAAACATCTGTTACTGATGGATGAAAAGTGTACTTGTAAAGGTCATATGGAGGGCAGGAGGGAGAAAGTTTTAGTGACTTTGAAGCAGGGTTGGAAATGGATGGCAAAATGGTTGGAACTGAGGATCAAAGGAAACAGTATGTGTAAAAAATGCCTTTCCTATCTTTGTAGAGGTTAGATTGTGGCATCTAGGCTCATGGGTTGGGATGCACAAATGTCTTGGAATTAGCAATTGTGGGACTTAGGATGGCTGTGGAGTGCCTGGTGGGTTACAGTAACTGGGTGGGTTAGGGTAGGTGGTTAATTAGGGTATAATTGCCTATAACCTAGTCAATTAAGGAACATCTGAAGGAAAATAGGGAGTTGGGGATCTGGGAAAGTAATCTCAGCTTTTTGTCAATGCACATAAGAAGAACTAAGATCAATATTATCCTTTTAGAATGTAAAGCCTTTTTGTACAATATATGAAATATTTCATGCAATTTGATGGTGAACTTTTGATAAAGTGGATCATACTGGCTCTGAAATATTGTAATGGATCCAGGTGCTTGGATTGGTTACTGAGGCAGACAATGACAGCAAAGTTAAAGTACCTGTATTAAAGAGCTCCATAATAAAGAACAGAGGCCATTTGTCTCAAACAGGGTAAAGTGTCTCCAGAAGCTTGACCTGGATTTTCCCATTGCTCCTTTGTGCCCAATCCACTCATCATTCCTGAAACCTAAGCGATGCTGGGGCTGACCTCTGGCACTAATTTTTCATTGAATCCTAACCCCACCCCTACCCCTAAACTTATATCTATCACTAAACCTAACCCTAACCCTAACCCTCACTCTAACACTATCTCTAAATCCAAATTTTAAAGGAAATCATACCACAAACTGAATTCTAACCAAAAATCTGAACCTAAAACCTAACCCTAATTTTAAAATGAAATCTAACACTTAACTGAAACCCTTACACTTGCCTTAAACCTAATCCTTAATGCAACCCTAAACCTAACCCTCAATCTAATCCAAACTCATCACTGAGAACTAAAGTTAACCCTAAGCTTTACCAAATAATTTCCCCTAAACTATCCATAAACATGAATTTAAACCTAGCCTTCTCTTCTAGCTAGAAAGTACTTTAAACCTATACCCAACCAGATCCTGAATCCAAACCCTAACTTTTCACCAAAACCTAAAAATAGCATTAAACCTATCAGCAAACAAAAACCTAACCTTAACCCTAAATATAACCCTAACCTAACCCTAAACCTAACTTTGAAGGAAAACTAACATAAACCCGAACACTAAGCTTCAACATATCCTTAATCCTAATTCTCTACCAAATCTGTAACACTAACACTAACTCTGAACCAAATTCAAAATCTGAACATAGGCTAATACTAACAGTAAGTGTAACACTAACCCTAACCCTTACCGTGAACCTAAACTTACTTAGCTCTAACAATTACAATACCCCTAATCCTACCCTGAAACCTGAAATGATACCTAAATATATCTTTAATTGCAAACATAAACATCGCAAAAAACTCTACCCCAACACTAATGCTATTCCTAGAACCCTGAAGCTTAACTGATCCCCAACCCAATCCCTAACCCTGTGCTAAATCTAACATTAAATCTAAACCTTCCAGTAATACTAACCTTAACACTAACCTTAAACATAATACTATTTCTTGAAGAACAATGACTTTAACAAAAAATTTAAACCTAGCAAGAATCCTAAACATACCCTAAATGAATCCTAACCCTAAACCTAGTGTGAGTTCTAACACTAACCTTATACCTAATTTTAACAAAACTCTAAAACTAAACTGATCCCTAACCCTAGCAGTTACCCAAACCTAACCCTAACCATAAACCTAGTACTAACCCTAATCCAAACCCTAATTCTAACCCTAGGCCTAACACAAAACCTAGTAGTATAATGAACCCTAAACCTATCACTATCCCTAACCCTAACCCTAGCCCTAGCCCTAGCCCTACCCATAAGTCAAACAATAGCTCTTAGCTTAACTTTAGCCCTAACACTTACTCTGACTCCAGCACCTCATCCTAAACCTAATTTTAACTTTATCCCTGTTACCCTAACCTTACCCTAAATATAACTTTCTTTACCTAACCCTAACCCTAAAAATAACCCTAACCTGAAACACTTAATCTAAACCCTAACCTAACCCTAACATTACACCTAAGCTTAACCCTTTACCTATCCTAATCTGAGGCCTAGCCCTAGCCCTAAAACTAAACCTAACCCTAACCCTAGCCCTGAAACTAAACCTAGACCTAACCCAAAACCTAACCAGAACTATAACCCTATCCCTATACTTTACTCTACCCCTAAACATAATCCTAAACCTAAACTTCACCCTACACCTGAACATAACCCTAGCCCTAGCCCTAGCCCTAACACTACACCTAACCCTAAACCTACCTCTATCCCTAAACCAAGTTGTAAAGTTAACACTAAACATATCCTTAAACCTATCCCTAACCTTAAACCTAGACCTAACTCTAACCCTAACACTAACCCTAGCCCTATCCTAAACCTATTCCTAAATATAAAACTAACTATATGTATAGAATTAGACCTAAGCCTAACTCTGAAACTAACCCTACCCCCAGCTACTGCCCCAAACCTAACCCTAACCCTAACCCTAAATCTAGCCGGAGCCATAACTCTAACACTATCTCTGAACTTAGCCCTAGCCCTAAACCTAAATAAATCAATATCCCTTGCCCTAAACCTAAACCTAACCCAAACCTTAGCCCAAGTCCTAGGCCTAACCCTGACCCTGACTCTAACCCTAACCCTGGTGATAGCCCTAGACCTAACCCTAAGAGTAGCCCTAAACTGAAAACTGGTCCTAACCCTAAAACTAATGCAAACCCAGCCCTAGATCGAGCTCTAACCCTAAACTGAAACCTAACCCTAACTCTAAACCTAACCCTAGCCATAGACCTAGCCCTAGCCCTAACACTTACACTAATCCTGATGCAGCCATAGCCTTAACATTAACATTAACACTAACACTAACCCTGAACCAGCCCTAGCCCTAACACTAATACTAACCCTAGCTCTAGCCCTAGCTCAGGTACTTACACTAACACTAACACTAAATCTAACCCTAGACCTAAGCTTAAAGCTACACCTACACTTACCCTGACCTCGAAACCTAAGCCTGAATGTAAACATAAAATTAACCCCTAACTAGAAACCTAAGCTAACCCTAACACTAATCCTCTAACTGGAAACCTAATAGTAAATATAATGCTAAAGCTCTATCCCTAACCCAAATCCTAAAAATAACCCTAACCCTAAACACTAAAACTAAACTGTAACCCTAATTCTCACATTGAACAAAAATTTACCCCTAAACCTAGCCCTGACCCTCACCCTAGCCCCAACTGTAGCCCAAGTCCTCACCATATCCCTAACTCTAAACTTAGTCCTAGACCTAACCAGGATCCTATCCCTAATCATAACCATAGACCAAAAGCTAAACCTAACCCTAAACTGAAACCTAAACTTAACCATAAACTCGTCCCTATTCCTAGTCCTAACCCAAAACCTAAACCTAAACCTATCTAATGCTGGCTTTAAACATAGGCCTAGCCCTAACAATAACCCTAAAACCCTTACACTAATGCTAGCCCTAAACCAACAAAACCTAGTCCTGAAACTAAACTTAAACTTATCTATAGACATAAACCTAACATTTAACCTAAACCTGAACCTAACTCCAACCCTAACCCTAGCACTAGACCTAACCCTGAACCTATCTAGAATCCTAAACCTAACCCTAACCCCAATCCAAGCCCTAACCCTAACCCTAACCTAAACTTATAGTGCAAGTGAAAATATCTAAGAAATTTCTGTCTGAAGTGGTCCACACTCCAGGAAAGACTATGAAAGTCCGCATTCCAGGATATTGCCAAAACCATCCCTTGTGGAAATTTGCTCTTTACTCAAACTGGAAATACCTGTTATTGAAGGCTGAAAAGGGTACTTGTAAAAGTCCTGTGGAGGGCAGGAGGGATTAAGGTTTACTGACTTTGAAGCAGGGTTGGAAATGGATGGAAAAATGGTTGGAACTGAGGATCAAAGGAAACAGTATGTGTAAAAACTGCCTTTCTTATCTTTGTAGAGGTTAGATTGTGGCATCTAGGCCCATGGGTTGGGATGCACAAATATCTTGGAATTAGCAATTGTGGGACTTAGAATGGCTGTGGGGTGTTTGGTTGGTTACAGTAACTGAGTGGTTTAGAGTAGGTGATTAATTAGTGTATAATTGCCTGCAACCTGGTCAATTATGGAACATCTGAAGGCAAACAGGGAGTTAGAGATTTGGGAAAGTCACCCCAGCTTTTTATCAATACAGATATAAGGAACTAACATCAATACTGTCCTTTTAGAATATAAGGTCTTTTGTACAATATATGAAACATTTCATGTGGATTTGACCTTGAACTTTTGATAAAGTGGATCATACTGACTCTGAAATGTTTTAAGTGGTTCCAGGTGTTTGGATTGTTTACTGAGGCATATAAGACAGCAAAGTTGAAGCACCTGTATTAAAGAGCTCCACAATTAAAAACAGAGGTCATTTTGCTCAAGCAGGTTAATGTGTTTTCTAGCAGCTTGCCCCAGATTTTCAAGTAGTTCTTTTGTGCCCAATCCACTCATCTTTCGGGAAATTTAGGAGATGCTGGGCCTGGCCCCTGGCTATCATTTTTCACCGAAACCTAACATTACCTCTACCCCTAACCTTATATCTATCACTAAACCTAAACCTAACCCTAACCCTAACCCTCACTCTAACACGATCTCTAAACCCAACTTTTAAAGGAAACCATACTAACAAACGTATTCCTAAACGAAAATCTGAACCTGGAACCTAACCCTAATTTTAAAATAAAATCTAACAATTAACTGAAACCCTTACACTCACCTTAGACCTAATCCTTAATTGAGCCCTAAACCTTTTCCTTAATCTAATCCTAACTTATCACTGAGAACTGAAATTAACCCTAAGCCTTACCAAATGCCTCCTTACCCCTAAAACATATCTGTAACCATGAATTTAAACCTAGCCCTCAATTCTAGCTAGAAAGTACTTGAACCCTATACCCAACCTGATCCTGAACCCAAATCCTAACTTTTAACCAAAACCTAAAAAGAGCATTAAAACTATCAGTAAACATAAACCTAACCTTAACCCTAATCATAACCCTACCCTAATCCTAAACCTAACTTTGACTGAAAACTAATATAAACCCAAACTCGAAGCCTAAAACGAACCTTAACCCTAACCCTTACCAAATCTGTAACAGTAACACCAACTCTGAACCTAACTGGAAACCTGTACATAGGCTAATACTAACAGTATGCCTAACACTAACCCTATACCTTAACTTAAACCTAATCTTAAATTCACTGTAACAATTACTGTATCCCCTAATCCTACCCCTAACCTGAAATGTAAAGTGTTAAATACTCATATTTTTAACGACAACCATAAACGTAGCAAAAAAACCCAACACTAACACTAACGATATTACTAACAGTATCTCTGTAGCTTCACTGAACCCTAAGCCTAATCCTAACCCTAGGCTAAATATAACCGTAAATCTAAACATTTCCCTAACCCTAACCATAACATTAACCTTAAATGTAATACTATCCTAAAAAAACAATGATTTTGACACAAAATTTAAACCTAGGAAGAATCCTAACCATAACCCTAAACAAAAAAACTAAACCTAAACATAACCCTAACTCTACCTCGAGCCCTAACACTAACTCTAACCTCAAACTTAACAATAGACAAGTCTTGAAACTAACCCTAAAATTACCCCTAGAAGTAACCCTAAACCATACTGTACCCATAAAACTAGCACTAACCCTAACCAAAACCCTAGTTCTAACCCTAGATCTAACCCTAAATGTAGTATTAAACTGAACCCTAAACCTAGCAGTAACTCTAACCTTAACCCTAGCCCTAGCCCTACCCATAACTCAAACACTATCTCTTAGCTTAACTCCAGCCCAAACACTTCCCCTGACCCTGACTCCTAATCCTAAACTATATCTAAACCTAATCCTTGTTGCCATAACCTTAACCCTAAACCTAACATTCTATACCTAACCCTAACCCTAACAATTTCCCTAACTGAAGCAATAAATCTAAACCTTAAACCTAACCCTCACATTAAACTTAATTTTACCCTACCACTAGCCCTAGCCCATCCCTAAACCTATCGCTAACTCTAACCCTAACCCTACACCTAACACTACCCCTAAAACTAAACCTAGACCTAACCTGAAACATAACCTGAACTATAACCCTATCTCTAGTATTAGCTCTACCCCTAAACATAACCCTAAACCTTACCCTATATCTAAACCTATCCGTAGCCTAACACTAGATCTAGCCTAACGCTAGATCAAACCCTGACTCTCTACTGTAAATCTAAATGTAGTCGTAATGCTAGCCCTATACTTATCCTTAAACCTAGCCCTAACCCTAAACCTAAACCTAAATCTAATTCTATCACTAACTCTAGCCCTAGGAATACTCCTAACACTAACCTTAGCCCTAACCTAACCCATCTTAAACATAAACATAAACATATCCATAGCCTTAGGCCTAAGCTTAACTGTAAACTTAAAACTATCCTTAGCACTGGACCCATCCCAAACCCTAATCCTAGCCTTAAATCTAGCCCTAGCTATAAATCTAACACTAGATGTGAACCTAGTACTAGCCCTAACCCTATACATATTAATATCCATAGTCCTAAAGCTAAACCTAAAATTAACTCTAGCCCTAAACCTGGGCCTAACCCTAACCCTAACTCTAACCCTGACTCTGGTGCTAGCACTACTCCTAAACAGAGGTCATTTTGCTCAAGCAGGTTAATGTGTTTTCTAGCAGCTTGCCCCAGATTTTCAAGTCGTTCTTTTGTGCCCAATCCACTCATCTTTCGGGAAATTTAGGAGATGCTGGGCCTGGCCCCTGGCTATCATTTTTCACCGAAACCTAACATTACCTCTACCCCTAACCTTATATCTATCACTAAACCTAAACCTAACCCTAACCCTAACCCTCACTCTAACACGATGTGTTAGACTGTCCCTAAACCAAAACCTGGTCCTAATCCTAAACCTAAAACTAACCCTATCCCTAGCCAGACCTCTAGGCCTGAACCGAAATCTAACCCCTATTCTAACCCTAACCCTAGCCATTGCCCTCGCCCTAGCCTTAACACTAACACTAACCCTGACCAAGCTCTAGCCCTAACACTAACACTAACAATCACCAACCCCTAACCCTAACCCTAACATTAACCCTAGCTCTAGCCCTAGCCCAAGCACTAACACTAACCCTAACACTAAATCTAACTCTAGTCCTAAGTTTAAGGCTAGACCTAACCCTTACCCTGACCTGAGTTTAAATATTAAATGAACCCCTAACTGGAAACCTAAACCTACCCCTCACACTAATCCTCTAACTAGAAATCTAACCCTAAAAATAACCCAAATCCTCTACTCCTAACCTGAATCCTGAAAATTACCCTAAATTTTAACCGTAAAACTAAACTCTAACCCTAACCCTCATAGCCCTGACTCTCACCCTAGACCCAGCCCTAGAACGACCCCTGGCACTATCTTAACTCTAAACTTAACCCTAGACCTAAACAGACCTATCCCTAACCCAAACCCTATAACAAAAACTAAACCTAGCCCTAACCTAAAACCTAAACCATAAACCTGTCCCTATTCTTCCCTAACCCAAAATATAAACCAAAACATAAACCTAATCCTAGCACTAACCCTAAAGCCCTTACACTAACCCTAGCCCTAAACCTAGTCCTAGTGCTAAACCTAACTTTAAACCTACCCATAGACCAAGACCTAACCCTAAACCTAAACCTGACCCTAACTAACCCTAACCCTAGCCAAAATCCTAACGCTAACCCTAATTCTAGCCCAAGCCCTAACAGTAGCCCTAAAGTAAAGCTTGCCTAAACCTATTCTGCAAGTGAAAATATATCTAAGATGTTTCTGTATGAATGGGGCCACACTCGGGGAAGGACTATGAAAGCAAGCATTCCAGGATATTGATAAAAACATCCCTTGTGGAAATTTGCTATTTCCTCAAATTGGAAATATCTGTTACTGATTGATGAAGAGGGTACTTGTAAAAGTCATATGGAAGGCAGAAGGGATAAAACTTTACTGACTTTGAAACAGGGTTGGAAATTGATGACAAAATGGTTGGAACTGAGGATCAAAGGAAACAGTAGTATAAAAACTGCCTTTCTTATCTTTGTAGAGGTTAGGTTGTGGCTTCAAGGCCCATGGGTTGGGATGCACAAATATCTTGGATTTGGCAATTGTGGGTCTTAGTATGGCTGTGGAGTACCTGGTGGGTTACAGTAACTGGGTGGTTTAGGGTGGGTGGTTAATTAGGGTATAATTGCCTATAACCTAGTCAATTAAGGAACCTCTGAAGGCAAACAGGGAGTTAGAGATTTGGGAAAGTCATCTCAGCTTTTTATCAATACATTTAGAAAGAACTAAGATCAATACTATCCTTTTACAACATTAAAGTCTTTTTTTACAATACATGGAACATTTCATGTGGATATGACCATGAACATTTGATAAAGTGGATCATATGGCTCTGAAATGTTTTAAGTGGATAAAGGTGTTCAGATTATGTAATGAGGCAGATAATGACAGCAAAGTTGAAGCACCTGTATTCAAGAGCTCCATAATTAAGAACAGAGGCCATTTTGTTCAAGCAGTCTAAGCTGTCTGCTAGCAGCTTGCCCCTGATTTTCACCTCGTTCTTTGTGCTGAATCCATGCATCTTTTGGGAAACCAGAGAGATGCTGGGGCTGGCCCCTGGCACTCATTTTTCACTGAAACCTAACACTACCCTACCCCTAACCTTATATTTATACCCCTAACGCTAACCTTAACCCTCACTCTAAGACTATTTCTAAACCCAACTTTAAAAGGAAACCTACCATCAGACTTAATCCTAACCAAACATCTAACCCTAAACCTAACCCTAATTTAAAAATGAAATCTAATACTTACCCAAGCCCTAATCAGAAACCTAACAATTAACTGAAACCCTAACACTCACCTTAAATTTAATCCTTAATTTTTTTCAATTCTGTCTCCTTTTTTTATTTTTTATTTTTGAACAACCTTACAAGATTTTAACAAAATAATATAAAATGTGTATATATTCTGGATATTGCAATTACCCCCAGGAGTGCCCCCCCAATTACTCTCCCTTATCCCACCCTTCCCCTTCCCACTATATCTCTAAAAAAAGTATTAAGTTGTAAAGCATTACATCTTATCTGGATTTAACACATGCTAATTCACCAACTTTCTCACTGTCCAGGGTCTAGTCCCCACCTCCACAGATGAGTGGAGACAAAAGACCCTTAGATCTCTGGGTTAAGCTGATTTTACTCAGCATGATCTCTTCCATAGCCATCCATTTACCTTCGAAGGCTTCAATATCATTGTTTCTAATTGCTGTGTAATATTCCATGGTATAAATGTACCACAGTTTTTTGATCCATTCTTCCTGTGAGGGACACAGGGGTTGTTTCCATAGCCTAGAAACAGTAAATTGTGCTGCTATGAACATAGATGTTGCTGTGTCAATATAATGTGCTGATGCTAAGTCCCCTGGAAAGATACCCAGGAGTGGAATAGCAGGGTCATATGGTGGACTCATCCCTAGTTTTTTGAGGATTCTCCACACTGCTTTCCAGAGGGGCTGTACCAGTCTACAGCTTCACCAACATTGTTAGTGTGCCTATCTCTCCACAGCCCCTCCAGCATCTATTATTGTTTATTTTCTTCATCCTTGCCATTCTGACTGGTGTAAGGTGATATCTTAATGTAGTTTTCATTTGCATTTCTCTAATTACTAGAGATTTAGAGCACTTTCTCATGTATTCATTGGCTTGATCAATGTCCTCTGGTGAGAAGACTCTATTTAGCTCTTTGGCCCATTTATCAATTGGGCTGTTGGTGTTTTTGTAGCTGACATTTTTGAGTATTTTATAGATCCTGGATATGAGACCCTTGTCTGAGGAATCATAGTCCATGATTCTCTCCATTTCTGTAGGAAACCTCTTGATTCTTTTGATTGTTTCCTTGGCAGTACAAAAGCTTTTTAGCTTTATGACATCCCATTCACTGATTTTTTTACTTTATTCCTTCACTTTCGGAGACCTGTTGAGAAACTCTTTGCCTACTCCTAAATGTTGAAGTGTTGGACCAAATTTTTCTTCTATCAGTTGCAACGTAGCTGGTTTGATACCAAGCTCCTTGATCCATTTTGATTTGATTCTTGTGCAAGGAGAAAGATATGGGTCTAATTTCAACTTTCTGCAGGTGGATGACCAGTTTGTCCAGCACCATTTGTTGAAGAGGCTGTCACTTCTCCATGTAATATTTTGTCCCCCTTTGTCAAAAATCAGA
>PVKS010007997.1:6348-38819 GCA_004027875.1 Aplodontia rufa | reverse complement strand
TCTGTCTTGATGCCAGTACCATGCTGTCTTTGTTACTATGGCTCTATAGTATAGTTTTAGATCTGGAATGGCAAAACCACCTGTTTCATCTTTCTTGCTTAGTAGTGCTTTGGCAATTCTTGGTTTCTTGTTGTTCCAAATGAATTTGAGAATTGCTTTTTCTATGTCTGTAAAGAATGACATAGGTATCTTTATAGGGATAGCATTAAATCTATATAAACCTTTTGGTAGAATGGCCATTTTTATTGTATTAATTCTGCCTATCCAAGAACATGGGAGATCTTTCCATCTTCTTAGGTCATCTTGGATTTTGTTCTTCAATGTTATATAGTTTTCATTGAAGAGATCTTTGATTTCCCTTGTTAGGTTAATTCCCAAGTATTTTTTTTTTGAAGCTATCTTGAAAGGAACTGATTTCCTGAATTCTTCTTCAGTCCTGTTATTATTGGTATATAGGAAAGCTATTGATTTATGCGTGTTGATCTTGTATCCTGCCACTTTGCTAAATCTACTTATGAGTTTGAGCAGTTTATTGATGGAGTTTTTTGGATCTTCCAGATACAGGATCATGTCATCAGCAAACAGAGAGAGTTTGACTTCCTCTGTTCCTATTTTTATCCCTTTGATTTCTTTCTCTTGCCTAATTGCTCCAGCTAGGGTCTCAAACAAATTTTGAATAAAGGAAGTGAGAGCGGACAGCCTTGTCTTGTTCCCGACTTTAGTGGGAATGCTTTCAGCTTTTCTCCATTTAGTATTATACTAGCTGAGGGTTTAGCATATATAGCCTTGACTAAGTTCAGGAATGGTTCTTTGAACCCCATCCTTTCTAGAGTTTTGAACATAAAAGTGTGCTGTATTTTATCAAAGGCCTTTTCTGCGTCCAATGAGATGATCATATGGTTTTTGTCCTTGATTCTGTTTAAGTGGTGGATTACGTTAATTGTTTTGCTATGTTGAACCAGCCCTGCATTCCTGGGATGAAGCCCACTTGGTCATGATGGATTATTTCCTTAATAAGTTTAAGTTTTTGAATACGGTTTGCTATTACTTTGTTGAGGATTTTTGCATCCAAGTTCATCAGGGATATTGGTCTGTAGTTTTCTTTTCTTGATGTATCCTTGTCAGGTTTTGGTATCAGAGTTATGGTTGCTTCATAAAAAGTGGATGGGAGCATTCCCTCCTTTTCAATTTCTTGGAATAATTTAGTAAGGAGAGGTGTTAGTTCCTCCTCAAAAGTGTGGTAAAAATCAGCGGAGAAGCCATCCGGTCCTGTGCTTTTCTTCTTTGGTAGACTTTTAATTGCAGTCTGGATTTCAGTGCCTGTGATTGGGCCATTTAGGACTTCAATATCCTCCTGATTCAATTTAGGGATATTGTAAGTGTCAAGAAATTTATCCATTTCTTCCAAGTTATCAAATTTGGAGGAGTATAGGTTTTCAAAATACGATCTTATAATTTGTTGGATTTCTATGGGGTTGGTGGTGATCGTTCCCTTTTCATTGGAGATGTTATTGATTTGCCTCATTTCTCTCCTTCTTTTGGTTAGATTCGCTAAGGGCCTATCTTGTTTATTTTTTCAAAGTACCAGCTTTTTGTTTCATCAATTCTTTTTATTGTTTTTTTGTTTTGTTTTGTTTTCAATTTCATTGATTTCGGCTCTGATCTTGATTATTTCCTTCCTTCTGCTGGGTTTGGGGTTAGCTTGTTCTTCCTTTTGGAGGGCTTTGAAATGAAGTATAAGCTTATTTAACCCTAAACATATCCCTCAATCTTATCCTAACTTATCACTGAGAACTAAAGCTAATCATAAGCTTTAGTAAATATCTACCCCTAAACCTATCTGTAACCAGGAATTTAAACCTGGCCCTCTCTTCTAGCTAGAAAGTACTTAAATCTATACCCAACCCAATCCTGAACTTTTAAATAAAACCTAAAAATAGCATTAAACCTATCAGCAAACATAAACCTAACCTTAACCCTAAACCTAACCCTAACCTAATTCTAAACCTAACTTTGACAGAAAATAAAATAAACCCAAAGCCTAAGCCTAAAACTAACCTTAACCCTAATCCTTACCAAATCTGTAACACTAACTCTGAACCTAACTCAAACCTGAACGTAGGCTAATACTAACAGTAAGCCTAACACTAACCTATCCCTTACCATAAACCTAAACTTAATTAGCTCTAACAATAACCGTACCCCTAATCCTACCCTTAACCTGAAACCTAAAATGATACTTAAACATATTTTAATGCCAACCATGAAGGTAGCAAAACACCCAAGCCTACTGAGCCCCAACACAATCCCTAACCCTGGGCTAAATCTAACACTAAATCTAAACCTTCCACTAACACTAACCTTAACCTTAAAACTATAATGTTTTACAACCTAATACTTTTTTTAGAGAGATTGTGGGAAGGGGAAGGCGGGGATAAGGGAAGGTAATTGGGTGGCCACTCCTGGGGGTAATTGCAATATCCAGAATATATACACATTTTATATTATTTTGTTAAAAACTTGTATGGTTGTTCAAAAATAAAAAAATTTTAAAAAACACTATTCCTAAAAGAATAATGGCTTTAACTAAATAAATAAATAAATAAATAAACCTAGAAAGAATCCTAACCATAACTCTGAAGGAAAACCTAACTCTAAACCTAACCCCAAACCTAGCTTGAGCCCTAACTCTAAACCTATGCCTGTCTATAACGATAGACCTAGCCCTAAAACTAAATCTAACAATAAACCTAGCACTAACCCTAACCCAAACCCTAATTCTAACCCTAGGCCTAACTGTAAACCTAGTAGTATACCGAACTCTAACCATAACCATATCCATAACCCTAGCCCTAGCCCTACCCATAACTCAAACACTAACTCTTAGCTTAACTCGAGTCCTAACACTCACCCTGACCCTGGCACTTAATACTAAACCTAAATCTAAACCTCACCCCTGTTACTCTAATCATAACCTAAACATAACCTTCTATACCTAACCCTAACCCTAAAATAATTCTAACCCAAAACACTCAATCTAAACCCTAACCCTAACCCTCACATGACACCTAAACTTTACCCTACAACTAGCCCAATCCCTAACCCTATCTCTAATCCTAGCCCTAAAACTAAACCCAAACCTAACTCGAAGCCTAAATAGAATCATAACCCTACCTCTAGCCATTGCTCTACCCCTAAACATAACCCTAAAATTAAACTTCACCCTATCCCTGAACCTATCCCTAGCACTACATCTAACCCTAAACCTAGCTCTAACCGTAGTTATAAAGCTAACCCTAAACATATCCTTAAACGTAGTCCTAACCCTAAACATAAACTTAACTCTAAACCTAACACTAACCCTAGCCCTAGCAATACCCCTAACACTAACCCTAGCCCAAACCTAAAATTAGTTCTAAACATAAAACTAACTACATCCATAGCCTTAGACCTAAACCTAACTCTAAACCTAACCCTAACCCTGACCCTAACCCTAATCTAGCCCTATGCATAACTCAAAAAAATTAGCTCTGAACTCAGTCCTAGCCCTAAATCTAACTGTATCAATATCCCTAATACTAAACGTAAAACTAACCCAAAACCCAGCCCTAGCCCTAGACCTAACAATAATCTGAACATTAACACTAACCCTGGTGCTAGCCCCAGCCTTAAACTGAAAATTGGTCCTAACCCTAAACCTCATGCAAACCCTAGGCCTAGACTGAGCTCTAACCCTAAACCAAAACCTAACCCTAATTCTAACCCTAACCCTAGTCATAGACCTAGCCCTAGCCATAACACTAACACTAACTCTGACTCAGCCCAAGCCATAATACAAACACTAACCCTAGCTCTAGCTCAAGCCTAATTACTTACACTAACAATAACACTAACACTAAATCTAACTCTAGTCCTAAGTTTAAGGCTAGACCTAACTCTTACCCTGACCTTGAAACCTAAACCTGAAGGTAAACATAAAATGAACTCCTAACTGGAAACCTAACCCTAAAAATAACCCTAAACCTCTATCCTTAACCCTAATCCTAAAAATAACCATAATCTTAAACACAAACTAAATAAATGCTAACCCTAACCTTCACATTAAACCTAAACTTACTCCTAAACCCTGGAACTCACCCTAGCCCCAGCCATAGCACGAAACCTAACCCTATCCCTAACTCTAAACTTAGCCTTACACCTAACCTGGATCCTATCCGACCCTAACCCTAGGCCATTTCTAAATCTTCCCCTAACCTGAAACCTAAACTGAACCATAAAGCTGTCCCTATTCCTAGCCCTAACCCTAAATCTAAACATAAACATAAACCTAGCCCTAAACATACCTCTAGCCCTAGAACTAATCCTACAATGCTTACACTAACCCTAACCCTAAACCTAAACCTAGTCCTAAATCTAACCTTAAATCTATCCATATCCCTTGACCTAACCCTTAACCTATACCTGAACCTAAATCTAAGGCTAAACCTAGCACTAGAAGTAGCCCTAACTCTAGTCCAAATCCTAACCCTAACCCTAATCATACCCTAGTCCTAACCGAACCCTAACATTATCCTAATGTTAACCTAAACCTATACTGCAAGTGAAAATATCTAAGAAGGATCCACACTCAGGGAAGTACTATGAAAGCCATCAATCCAGGATATTGCCGAAACCATCCCTTGTGGAAATTTGCTCTTTACTTAAATTGGAAATGTCCAATACTGATAGATGAAAAGAGTACTTGTAAAAGTCATATGGAGAGCAGAAGGGATGAAGTTTTACTGACTTTGAAGCAGGATTGAAAATCGATGGCAAACAGTTGGAACTGAAGATCAAAGGAAACAGTATGTGTAAAAACTGTCTTTCCTAATCTTTGTAGAGGTTAGATTGTGATATCTAGGTCCATGGGTTGGGATGCACAAATACTTTGGAATTGGCAAATGTGGGACTTAGAATGGCTGTGGAGTGTCTGCTGGGTTACAGTAACTGGGTGGTTTAGGGTGGGTGGTTAATTAGGATATAATTGCCTATTACCTAGTCAATTACAGAACATCTGAAGGAAAACAGGGAGTTAGAGATTTGGGAAAGTCATCTCAGCTTTTTATCAACACAGATATAAAGAACTAAGATCAATATTATCCTTTTATAATATAAAGTCTTTTTGTACAATACATGAAACATTTCATGTGGATTTGACTGTGAACTTTTGATAAAGTGGATGGTACAGGCTGTGAAATATTGTAATTGATCCCAGGTATTTGGATTATTTACTGAGGCAGATAATGACATCAAAGTTGAAGCACCTGTATTAAAAAGCTCCAAAATTATGAACAGAGGCCATTTTGCTCAAGCAGGCTAATGTGTTTCCTATCCACTTGCCACCATTTTCCTGTTGTTCCTTTGTGCCAAATACACTCATCTTTCGGGAAACCAATAGATGCTGAGGCTGGTCCCTGGTAGTAATTTTCATTGAAACCCAACTTTTTTTTTCTAAACAAATTTTCAAAATTTTATTTCATAATACAGGACTTACAAACTATTTTAAATTTTGTAGGTATATTTGTGAAATGTGTTTCAAGTTTGACATGCTGTATTTAGGACAATGGAAATTTGCCAAATGCTTTAAAAATTTAAACCCAACTTTTAAAGGAAACTTACCCAAAATTATTCCTAACTGAAAATCTAACTGTAAACTTTACCTTAATTTTAAAATGAAAACAAACACTCATCAAAGCCCTGATCATAAACCTAACACTTAACTGAAACTCTTACACTCACCTTAAACCTAATCATTAATTTAACCCTAAAGGTCACCCTCAATCATTTCCTAAATTATCACTTAGAACTAAAACTAACCCTAAGCCTTACCAAATATCTACGCCTAAATCAACCCTAAGCATAAATTTCAACATAACCCTGACTTCTAACTAGAAAGTAATTTAACCCTATACCTAACCCAATCCTGAAATGAAACCCTAACTTTTTTTTTCCTTGAAAATGATTTTTTAAATTTTTTTTATTTTGAGCAACCTTACAAGATTTTAACAAAATAATATAAAATGTGTATAAAATATGTATATATTCTGGATATTGCAATTATCCCCAGGAGTGCCCCCCAATTACCCTCCCTTATCCCTCCCTTCCCCTTCCCATTATAACTCTAAAAAAAGTATTAGATTGTAAAGCATTACATCTTATCTGGATTTACCTCATGCTACTAGACCAACTTTCTCATTTTCCAGGGTCTAGACCCCACCTCCACAGATATGTGGAGATAATCGACCCTTAGATCTTTGGGTTAAGCTGATTTTACTCATCATGATCTCTTCCATAACCATCCATTTACCCTCGAAGTCTGCAATATCATTGTTTCTAATTGCTGTGAAACCCTAACTTTTAACTGAATCCTACAAAAGCATTAAAATTATCAGTAAACATAAACCTAACCTTAACCCTAAACATAACACTAACCTAATCCTATATCTAAATCTGATTGAAAACTAACATAAACCCGAAACCTAAGCCTAAAACTAACCTTAACCCCAATCCTTACCAAAGCTGTGACACTAACACTAACTCCGAACCTAACTGGAAACCTAAACATAGGCTAATACTAACAGTATGCCTAACACAAACCCTATCCTTTACCATAAACCTAACCTTAAGTTATTTCTACAATTACCATACCCCTAATCCTACCCCTAACCTGAAACCTAAAATGATAACTAAACATATTTTTAATGCCAACCATAAAAGTAGCAAAAAAACCCAACCCTAACTCTAACACTGTTCCTAACACTAACCCTGAAACTTAACTGAACCCCATCCCTAACCCTAACCCTGGGCTAAATCTAACACTAAATCTAAATCTTCCCCTAGCCCTAACATTAACACTAACCTCAATCAGAATACTATTCCTAAAAGAACAATGACTTTAACACAAAATTTAAACCTAGCAAGAATCCCAATCATAACCCTAAATGAAAAACTAACCCTAAACCTAACCCTAACCCTAGCCCGAGCCCTAACCCTAACCCTAACTCTAAACTTAACAATAGATCTAGCTCTGTATATAATGCTAACCCTACCCCTAGCAGTAACCCTAAACCAATTCCTAACCATAAACCTTGGACTAAACATAACCCAAACCCTATTTCTAACTCTAGGCTTAACCCTAAATGTTGTAGTAAACCGAACTCTAAACCTAGCACTAACCTTTACCCTAACTATAACCCTAACACTAGCCCTAGCCCTACCCATAAATGAAACACTAGCTCTTAGCTTAACTCTAGCCCTAACACTTACCTGGCACCTAATCCTAAACTTAAATCTAAACCTAACCCCTGTTACCCTAACCTTAACCCTATCTCTAATCTTCCATACATGACCCTAACCCTAATGATAACTGTAACTCAAAACACTAAATCTAAACCCTATCCCTAACCCTCACATTAAACCTAAAATTAACCTACCCTACCTAGACCTAGCCCTAAACTTATCCCTATCCCTAACACTAACCCTAACCATATACCTAACCCTAGTGCTGAAACTAAACCTAGACCTAACCCAAAACCTACCTGAACCATAATCCTATCCCTAGTCATAGCTCTACCCTTAATCATAACCTTGAACCTAAACCTCACCCTACCCCTAAACCTATCCCTAGCTCTAGCCCTAGCCCTAACACTAAATCTAACCCTAAACCTAGCTTTAACCCTAAACCAAGTTGTAAAGTTAACACTAAACATATTCTTGAACCTAGCCCTAACCCTAAACCTAAAACTGACCCTAACTCTAAAACTAATCCTAGCCTTGGCAATACCCCTAACACTAACTCTAGCCCTATCCTAAACCTAGTTATAAACCTAAACCTAACCATATCCATAGCCTTAGACCTAAACCTAACTCTAAACCTAACCCTATCACTGGCTGTTGCCCCAACCATAACCCTAAACTTAGCCCTAAATCTTGCACTAGTCATAAATCTCACACTAGCTGTGAACCTTACCCTAGCCCTAACCGTAAACACATGAAAATGCTTTGCCTTAAACCTAAATATAACCGTAAATCTAGCCCTAGCCCAAGGCCTAACCCTAGCCGTAAGCCTAACCCTAGCCGTAACCCTAACCCTAAACTTATCAAATGACCTAGCCTTAAAACTAACCATAACCCCATTCCTAGCATTAAAATCAAAACTAACACTAACCATAAACCTAGCACTAACCCTAAACCAAACCCTAACCCTCACCATAACCCTAATCCTATCCCTTGCCCTACCCAGAAATTGAAAATTAGCTCTTAATTAACTCTAGGCCTAACACTTACACTGACCATGACAACTAATCCTAAACCTAAATCTAAATCTAAAACTAATCCTTGTTACGCTAACCTTAACCCTAACCCTAACTTTCTACACCTAACTGTAACCCTAACAATGACTCTAACATGAAACACTAAATCTAACCCTAACCCTAACCCTCGCATTAAACCTAAACTTAACATTACCCCTATCCCTACCCCAAGCCCTAATGCTATCCCTAACCCTAACCCTAATCCTACACTTAACCCTAGCCCTGAAACGAAACCTAGACTTAACCATAAGCCTAAACCAAACCCTAACTCTAACATGAAACCTAGCCCTGGAAACACCCCTAACACTAACTCTAGCATTAACCCAAATCTAGTCCTAAACCTTAAACTAACCATATCCTAAGCCTTAGACCTAAAAATTACTCTAAACCTAACTGTATCCCTAGCCTTCACACCAACCCTAACCCTAACCCTAGCCCTAAATCTAGCCCTAGCCATAAATCTATGACTAGCTCTGAACCTAGCCCTAGCCCTAAACCTAAATATATCAATATCCCTACTCTAAACCTAAAGCTAAACCTAACCCTAGCCCTACCTCTAGGCCTAATCCTAACACTACTTCTAACCCTAACCCTGGTCCTAGCACTAGCCGTAACCCTAAGACTAGTCCTAAATTGAAACTTGGTCCTAACTTTAAAACTAACTCTAACCCTATCCCTATCCTGAGCTCAAACTCTAAACAGAAACCTAACCCTATCTCTAACCCTAACCCTATCTATAGCCCTAGCCCTAGCCTTAAACTAACACTAACCCTGACCCAGACCTAGCCCTAACCCTAACCCTAACCCTAGCTCTAGCCCTAAATCTAAATCTAAACCTAAACCTAACCCTAACTATAAACATAGCCCTAGCCCTAACTCTAATCCTAACCCTAAGCCTAGGCCTAAACCTAAACCTAGTTATAACCCTAATCCTAAACATATCCTTAACCCCAGTCATAACCCTAATACTAACCCTAACTCTACCCATAACCATAGCCCTAGCCCTAATCCTAACCCTTGCCCTAAACCTAAACCTAGACCAAACCTAACATTAACCATATCCTTTGCCTTAGACATAACCCTAACTCTAAATCTAAACCTATCCCTAGCCCTCGCCTTAACCCTAAACCAAACCCTAGCCCTAAACCTGCCCTAGCCCTTACCTTAAACCTAACTCTAAACCTAAACCTAAACCTAGCCCTAAACCTAGCCCTGGCTCTAACTCTAACCCTAGCCCTAACCATAATCCTAACCCTAACCCAGCCCTAAACCTAACTCTACCCCTAACTCTTATGGTAATCCTAAACCTAGTCCTAGCCCTAGCACTTACCCTAAACCTAGCCCTCAACCTAAAACTACTCCTAAAACTAAATCTAAACATATCCTTAGCCCTATATCTAACCCTAAGCATAACACTAACATTAACTCTGTCCCAAAACCTAGCCCTAGCCCTAACCCTAGTCCTATCCCTAACACTAAACCTAGGATTTACCCAAGCCATGGTCCTATCCATAACCCAACCACTAACCATAACACTACCACTAACCCTATTTCTAGTCCCAGACCTAAACCTAAACCTAAAATTAACCCTAATTCTAATGGTAACCCTAGTCATAGCCCTAGTCCTAGCACTAGCCCTAACCGTAATCTGAGACCTAAACCAAGCCCTAGGCCTAACCATAAACCTAACACTAACTCTATCCCTAACAATAACCTTGAAGCCTTTCTGAACCCTAACATGAACCCTAAATCTAACACTAGGCTAAATCTAACACTAAATCTAAACCTTCCCTTAATCCTATCCTTAATACTAACCTTAACCATAATACTATTCCTAAACTAACAGAGACTTTAACACAAAATTTAACCCTAGCAAGAATCCTAACCTTTACCATAAATGAAACCCTAACCCTAAACCTAACCATCTATCCCTAACACTAAACACTAAAATTAAACTCTATCCCTAACCTTCACATTAAATCTAAACTTAATCCAAAAACAAGCCCTAACCCTCACCCTAGCCCTAGCCCTAGCCTGAAAAATCATCATATCCCTAACTAAACTTAGACCTAGACTGATCCCTAAACCAAACCCTTAACCTAGACCTAAAATTGAACCTAGCCCTAACCAGAAACATAACTGGAACCATATACCTATCCCTAATCCTATCCCTAACCCTAAAACTAAACATACACTTAAACCTAGCCCTAAACATAGCCATAGCCATAGCCTTAAACCTAAAATTAGCCCTTACACTAACCCTAGCCCTAAACTTAAACCTAGTCCTTGACCTAACCTTAAACATATCCATCGCCTTAGCCATAACTCTAAACATAAATATAACCATAACTCTAACCCTAACCCTACCACTAGCCCTATCCCTAACTCTAACCCTAGCCCTTACCCTAATCCTAGCCCTAGACCTAATACTATCCCTAACCCTAAAGTTAACCTAAACCTAAATGACAAGTGAAAATATCTAAGAAGTTTCTGTCTGAAGAACTCCAAACTTGGGGAAGGACTGTGCAAAGCCAGCATTCCAGGATACTGCCAAAACCATCTCTTGTGGAAATTTGCTATTTACACACATTGGAAGTATCTGTTACTTATTGCTGAAAAGGGTACTTGTAAAAGTCATAAAGAAGGCAGGAGGGATGAAAATGTACTGACTTTGAAGCAGGGTTGGAAATGGATGGCAAAATTGTTGGAACTGAGGATCAAAGGAAAGAGTATGTGTAAAAAATGGCCTTTTCTATCTTTGTAGAGGTTAGATTATGGTTTCTAGGCCCATGGATAGGATGCACAAATATCCTCGAACTGGCAATTGTGGGACTTAGAATGGCTGTGGAGTGTGTCTGGTGTGTTACAGTAGCAGGGTGGTTTAGAGTTGATGGTTAATTAGGGTATAATTGTGTATAACCCAGTCAATTAAGGAAACTTTGAAGGAAAACAGGAGTTAGGGATTTGGGGAAGGAATCTCAGCTTTTTGTCAATACAGACATAAAGAATTAAGATCAATATTATCCTTTTTGAAAATAAAGCCTTTTTGTACAATCCATGAAACATTTCATGTGCATTTGACTGTGAACTTTTGATAAAGTGGATAGTACTGTGTCTGGTGCTCTGAAATAGTTCCAGTGGTTCCAGGTTTTCAGATTAGTTAATGAGGCAGATAATGAAATCAAATTTGACTCACATGTATTCAAGAGGTCCACAATTAAGAACAGAGGCCAATTTGCTCAAGCAGGGTAATGTGTCTCCTACCAGCTTGCCCCGGATTTCCATCTCCTTCCTTTGTATCCAATCCACTCATCTTTGGGAAACCTAAGAGATGCTCCGTCTGGCCTCTGGCACTAAATTTTCACTGAAATATAACACTACCCCTAACCCTAGTCTTATAACTATCACTAAACCTAACACTAACCCAAACCATTACCATTATAATAACCCTAACTCTAATACTATATCTGAACCCAACTTTTAAATGAAACATAACCCTAATCTTAATTATACCAGAAAATCTAACCCTAAACCTAACCCTAAATTCAAAATGAAATCTAACACTCACCCATGCCCTGATCATAAACCTAACAATTAACTGAAACCCTTACAAAAACCTTAAACATAATCCTTAATTTAATGCTAAACCTAACCCTCAATCTAATCGTAACTTATCACTGAGAATGAATTCTAAACCTAAGAATTACCAAATAACTACCCCTATACCTAAACCTAACCATAAATTTAAACCTAACCCTGACTTCAGCATAGAATATATTTTAACCTTATATCTAACCCGATCCTGAACCCAAACCCTGTTTAAACTGAAACATAAAAAATAACATTAAACCTATCAGTAAACATAAACCCTAACCCTAACACAAAACATAAACCTAACTTATTCCTAAAAATAACTTAGACTCAAAGCTAGCATTAACCCGAACCCTAACCATAAAACTAATCTTAACCCTAATCCTTACCAAATCTGTAACACTAACACTAACTCTGAACCTAACTTGAAACCTGAACATAGGATAATACTAACAGTATGCATAACACTAACCCTATCCCTTACCGTAAACCTAACCTTAGGTTAGCTCTAATAATGACTGTACCCCTAATCCTACCCTTTATCGGAAACCTAAAATGATATCTAAATATATTTTTAATGTCAACTATAAACAGCAAAAAACCCAACCCTAACACTAACCCTATTCCTAACAATAACCCTGAAGCTTAACAGAACCTGAACCCAAATCCTAACCCTGAGCTAAATATAACACTGAATCTGAACCTTCCCCTAAACCTAACCTTACTTATCAATAACTTTAATGGTAATACTATTCCTAAAAGAACAATGACTTTAACACAAAATTTAACACTAACAAGAATTGTAACCATAACCCTAAATGAAACCCTAGACCTAAAACTAGCTGTAGCTCTAACTATAACCCTAGCCCAAGCCCTAGCCCTAGACCTAATCCTAACCCTATCCCTAACCCAGGCCTAACTATAACCCTATCTGTAGCCCTTGTGGTAACCCAAATCTTAACCTCAGGCCTAGAGCTAATTTTAACCCTAGCCCTATACCTAACCTAGACCTAAACCTATTCCTAGGCCTAGGGGTAACCTTAACACTAACCCTAACCCTAAATCTAACCCAACTCTAGCCCTAACCCTAACAATAGACCTAAACGGAAACCTAGTCCTAACCTTAACCCTAAACCTAAACCTATACAAAGCCCGAGCTCTAACCCTAAATGTAAACCTGACTCTAAACCTAAACCTAACCCTAGGCATACCCTTATCCCTAGCCCTAACACTGACACTAACCCTGACCCAGCCCTAGCCCTAACACTACACACAACCCTAGACCTATCCATAATCCACCCACTAACCCTAACCCTAACACTAGCCCTAGTACTCACACTAAACCTAACCTTAGCCCTAAGAATAACCCGAGCCATAATCCTTACCCATACCTTGAAAAATAAGCCTAAACCTGAACATAAAACTAAATCCTAACTGTAAACCCAAACTGAACCCTAACACTCAACCTTGAAATCTAAAGCTTACCCTAAAAATAACACTAACCTTAAGGCTAACCCTCTATCCCTAACCCTAAACCTAAAAATAACATTAGCCTTAAACACTAAAACAAAACTCTAACCCTAACCCTCACATTAAACCTAAACTTAACCCTAAAGCTAGCACCAACCCTCACTCTAGCCCCAGGCCTAGACCGAGCCCTAACCCCATTCATAACTCTAAACTTAGCCCTAGACCTAACCTGGAACCTATCCCTAACCCTAACCCTAGACCAAAAACTAAACCTACCCTAACCTGAAACATAACCGCATCCATAAACCCATCCCTAGTCCTAGCCCTGAACCTACACCTAAACATAAACCTAAACCTAGTCCTAAACATAGCCCTATCCAACCCTAACACTATCCTTTACACATACCCTTACACTAACCCTAGCCCTAAACCTAAATCTTATAATAACCTTAAACCTAATCCTTAATTTAAACTTAACCCTCAATCTAGTCCTAAGTGAGATCTAAAACTAACCCTAAATCTTACCAAATACATAACCATAACCCTAAACCTAAATCTAACCATAAATTTAAACCTAAACCTGACTTCTAGCTAGAAAAATACTTTAACCCTATAACTAACCTGATCCTGAACCCAAACCCTATCTTTTAACTGAAATGTAAAAATAACATTAAAACATTCAGTAAAAATAAAACTAACCCTAACCCTAAACATAACTCTAACCTAATCCTAAAACTGACTTTGACCAAAAACTAACATTAACCCAAACCCTAAACCTAAATCTCACCTTAACCTTAATATTACCAAATATGTAACACTAATACTAACTCTGAACCTGACTCAAAACCTGAACATAGGTTAATGCTAACAGAATGCCTAACACTAACCCTATCCCTAACTCTAAACCTAACCTTAATTTAGCTCTAACATCTACCATAACCCTAATCCTACCCCTATCCTGAAACCTAAAATGATACCTAAACATATTTTTAATGGCAAACATAAAAATAGGGAAAAACCCAACCTTAACACTAACCCTATTCCTCACAATAACCCTGAAACTTAACTGTATCCTAACCCAAACCCTTACCCTGGGCTAAATCTAACACTAAACCTAAACCTTCCCCTAATCCTAACCTTATCACTAACCTTAACTGTAATATTATTTATAAAATAACAATGACTTTAACACAAAATTTAACCCTAGGAAGATCCTAATCATAACCCTAAATTAAACCCTAACTGTAACCCTGGCCTGAACACTAACACTAACTCTAACCATAAACCTAAACCTAGACCTAGCCCTAAAATTAACCCTAACACTAATCCTAGAACTAACCCTAACCACAAACCTAGCACTAATCCTAACCCTAACCTTACACCTAACCCTAGCCCTAACCCTAACATTATCCCTAGCACTATCCCTAGACCATAATTCTAACCCTATCCCTAACCCTCCCCTTAGCCCTACCCATAACCCTAACATTACCCCTAAGCTGAAATCTAGCCTGAAATCTTACCCTGATCCTGACACCTAAGCCTAAACCTAAACCTAACCCTTAAAGTTAACCTAACCCGAACCTAATCCTAACCTGAGTATATCCCTAAATCTAAACCTAATAATAGCCATAACCCAAAACACTAAAACTAAACCCTAACCCTTTCCCTCACATTAAAGCTAACCTTAACCCTAACAAGAGCCCTAGCCCTCAACATATCCCTAATGCAAAACTTAACCCTAGAACTAACCCTAACCCTAGCCCTAGCACTAAAACTAAACCTAGACCTAACCCAAACCTTAACCCTAACCCTAGTCCTGGCTCTAATCTTAAAACTAACCCTTCTATTAAATCTGTCCTTAGCCCTAGCCCTAAGCCTAACACTAGACCTAAATCTAAACCTATACCTAACCCTAACCATAAACATATCATTCACACTAGCCCTAACCATAAACCTAACCCTAATCCTAAGTCTAACCCTAACCCTAACCCTAGCACTAGTCCTAAACCTAAACTTAGCCCTAAATCTAAACCTTGTCCTAAACCTAATCCTAACCTTATTCATAGATTAGACTTCACCCTAAACATAAGCCTAACCCTAACTCTAACCCTAAACATATCTGTAGCCCTCTCCCTAACCCTAACCCTAACCCTAGCCTTAAACCTAGCTCTACCTGTAATTCTAACTCTAGCCTTATACCTAGCCCTAACCCAGCCCTAAACATAACCCTACCCCTAGACATAGGGGTAAACCTGAATCTAGCCATAACCCTAATGTTAACCATAAACATTGCCCTAAATCTAAACCAAGTTCTAACCCTAAACCTAAACATATCCCTACCCTGAGACCTAACCCTAAACATAACACTAACCCTAACTGTAACCCTAAACCTAGCCCTAGCCCTAGCCCCAGACCTACCCCTAACCCTAAACCTAGCACTAACCCTAGCCCTAGTCCTATAACTAACTGAACCCCTAACCCTATCAGAACTCTAACCCTATATCTAGCCCTACACCTAACCTTAAACCTAATATTAACCCTAAATCTAACCCTAAACCTAGACCTAGCCCTAGCCATAACAACAGCCCTGACCATAACCCAAGCCATAAACCAAGCCCTAGACCTAACCCTAAACCTAACAGTAAACCTAAACCTAACCCAGCCCCAAACCTAGCCCTAGACCTAAACATATCATTAGCCCTAACCCTAACCCTAACCATAAACATACTAATAGCCCTAGCCCTAACTCTAAACCTAACATTGACCCAACCCTAGCCCTAGCCCTAGCCCTAGCCCTAACCCTAACCCTAACACTATCCCTAGCCAGAGCTCTAACCCTAAATGTAAACTTAACCTTTATTCTAACCCTAACTGTAGCCATAGCCCTAACCCTAGCTTAATCCTTACCAAATCTGTAACACTTCCACTAACTCTGAACCTAACTCGAAAACTGAACATAGGCTAATACTAACAGTATGCCTAACACTAACCTTATCCCTTACCATCAATTTAACCTTAAATAACTCTAAAAATTAACATCCCCTAATCCTACCCCTAACCTGAAACCTAAAACAATACCTAAACCTATTTTTAACGTCAACCATAAACATAGCAAAAAACCCAACCCTAATACTAACGCTATTCCTAACAATAACCCTGAGGCTTAACTGAACCCTAAACCAAACCCTAACCCTGGGCTAAATCTAATACTAATTCTAAACCTTCCCCTAATCCTAACCTTATCATTAACCTTAAATGTAATACTATTACAAAACTAACAATGACTTTAACACAAAATTTAACCATAGCAAAAATCGTAACCATAACCTTAAAAGAAACCCTAACACTAAACCTAATCCTAACCCTAGCCTGAGCCCTAGCTCTAGCCCTAACACTAACCCTATCCCAAAACCTTTCCCTAGACCTAGCTCTAAAACTAACCCATGCCCTAACTCTAGCACTAACCTTAACCCTAACCCTAGCTCTAAATCTAAATATAAGCTTAGCACTAACCCTAAACTTAACCCTAATACAAACCCTATCCCTAACCCTAAACCTAATAGTAACCCGAACCCTAAACCAAACACTAAGCCTAACCCTAACCCTAAACCTAACCCTATCCTTTACCCTAACACTAACAGTAGCACTTGCCCTAGAACATAATGCTAAAATTAACCTTAGCCCTAGCCCTATCCGTAACCCGAACTCTAGCCCTAAGCTTAACTCAATCCTGATCCCTTACCCTGACCCTGACACCTAAGCCTAAACCTAAACCTAAAACTAACCCCTAAGTGTTCCCCTAACCCTAATCCTGACCCTAACCTTCTAGCCCTATCCCTAACCTTAACAATAATCCTAACCCAAAACACTAAATCTAAACTCTAACCCTAACCCTCACATTAAACCTAACCTTAAACTTACCGTAGCCCTAGCCCCAAACCTATTGCTAACCTGAAACTTAGCCTTAGACCTAACACCAAACCAAACCCTAATCCTAGCCCTAATACTAAAACCTAGACCTAACTGGAACCCTAACCTGAACCATAACCCCATCCCTAGTCCTAGCACTAACTCTAAACCAAACATTTAACCTAAAACTAACCCTACCCCTGAAATGATCCCTCGCACTAGCCCTAACCCTAACACTTAACCCTAACACTAACCCTAGCCCTAAACCTAAACCTAGGCCTTATCCTAACCCTAAACATATCTTTAACCCTAGCTGTAAACCTAAATCTAACTCTAACCCTAACCCTAGTTGTAGCACTAACTCTCACCCTAACCCTAGCTATGAAACTAAACCTAGTCCTAAATCTAACCCTAACCATATGCGTAGCTTAGACCTAAACCTAAATAAAAACTTAACCCTCACTCTAAACGTACCCTATTCCTAGGCCTCGCCCTGAACCAAACCCTAACTCTAGACCTAAACGTAGCCCCAGTCCTAGTCCTAACCCTAACACTAACCCTAAAACTAAACAGAGACCTAAAACTAATCCTAGTCCTAAACCTAACCCTACCAAATCCATAGTCTTAGACCTTAATCTAAACTAAAACCTAAACTGAACTGTAACCCTAAACCTATCCCTAGGCCTCATGCTAACCCTAAACTTAATCTAAACCTAAACCTAGCCCTAAACCTAGCCCTATTTCTAACTATAACCCTCACCCTAACCCTAACCCTAGCCCTAACCCAGGACAAAGCCTAACCCTATCCCTAGATCTAGTGGTAACTCTAAACCTAGCCCTAGCCCTAGTGCTAACTCTAACCCTAGCCCTAAAACTAAACCTAGCCCTACCCATAAACCTAAACATATCCTGTGTGCGCATGCACACAAACATGGCTCATGCCATGAATTGTGACCTGATCTTGACCTGCTTAAGATAAGGGGAGCAAAGAAATCTGTTGAGAAGCAGCTGACCACATGTATCAGGAAATAGCTGGGAACCTGGGGCATTGCGACCTAAATAGGTGTTTTTAAAAGTTCCCTGGGAACTTTGAAATATTTATGCTTGCCTGAGAACCATGGTGTATTCTGGGGACTTGTTTTGGCTTCTTCATATTAGAAAAAACACTCTGGGAAAATATAAAGAAGACCTGACCAAAAATAAATGGATACATAGGAAAAAAGAAGCTTCTGTGTGTGTGTGTGTGTGTGTGTGTGTGTGTGTGTGTGTGTGTGTGTGTGTGAGTGTTTTCTTCTTTAGTCATCTTCACTGCCGAGTGTTCACCGGGAATTTAAGATTGTCAGCAGGCTCTGACAGGTGGTGTCCCTGGGTGGGCATGACAGCTGAGAGTCCCCTTAGTGGAAAAAAGGTGAGTGAAGGGGAGAGGTACCATTGGATCAAAAATCTCAAAAAACCAAATACAACAAGCAGTTATGGCTTTACTTAGAAAACAAGACATTGCTATTAGTAAGAAAACAGCTTCAGCTTTCATGAAAGCTATAGAGTCTGCATCTCCCTGGTTTTTACATTCAGGAAATTTAATGATTCCTGATTGGGAGCATGTAAAAAAAGACTTACAAAAATATTTAAGAAAAAAGGGCCCAGATAGTTTACCTATAGCTACTTTTTCTTTATGGAGGTTAGTAAAAGATGCATTACTGTCCCGGGAAGTTAAAGTACGTAAATTTTTACAACAGACACGGGAAACTTGGATGGAAGTTCAGGAACAAGAATCAGTTACTTCTGTAAGTGAAACTGATTCTTCAGACGATGAAGCATCTATTTATAATACTGATAAATTAAAGAGGTAAGATCCTCCGACTGGATCTTCTGTTGTAAAGGAGGAGCCTTTAAAACATCTTAATAAGGAAGGACAGACTAATTCTTTCATGCAAGCTTCAGCCTCTGCTCCTCCTTTACAAGAATATGTACAATGTTTAAAAACAAAAATTAGCCATCTACAAGCTAAGATGAGAGAACAAGAACCTTTATTTTCTTTTCCTGTATATGAAACAGATGATAATGGACAGAGGGTAAGGAATCATGCCCCTCTTCAATTTAAAGAAATAAAGAATTTAAAAGAGGCAGTAAATCAATATGGAGCTCAAGCTCCCTTTACTACTGCCATGATAGAAGCTCTAGCTGGGAGTTTTTTAAACCCTTCAGATTGGAAAGAAATTTGTAGAGCAGTCTTATCAGGCGGTGATTTCTTATTATGGTGTAGGGCTTGGCAAGAAGAATGTTTATCTATTGCAAGATGTAACGCAGAAGCTGGTCATCCTGATAGAGACATAAACATGTTGACAGGAGAGGGACCCTATACAGAGAATGCTCAACAATTACATTATGACCCAGGAGTTTATGCTCAAATTGCTTCAGCGCTCAACGGGCATGGATTGCTATACCTTCAAAGGGAGATCTTCAAGGGCAGTTGTCTAAAGTTATTCAGGGCCCTAATGAGCCCTTTTCAGCATTTGTGGATCGTTTGTTAACTACGGCAGGGAGAGTTTTGGGGGATGTAGATCAGGCCATGCCTCTGGTAAAACAATTGACATATAAAAATGCAAATAAATGGTGTAAAGAAACAATCCATCCTTGGAAACATAAAGATATAGGAACTTACATACATCTTTGTAAAGATATCACAGATGCAACCATTACTGGGGAAGTAATAGCTGCCGCTTTAACAGGGATGCTTCTTCCAATATAACATGTTTTCAATGTGGGCAGAGAGGTCATAAAAGAGCAAATTGTCCTCAAATGACTAAAACAACAGTTCCCACTGTGACTCGGTCCCAGCCCCCTGGTGTTTGTCCTCATTGTAAAAAGGGATTACATTGGATATATGAATGTAAGTCTAAATTAGATATTAATGGACAGGCAATTTCGAGAAACTGGAAAATGGGCCAACCTCGAAGCCCAAGACAAATAGTCAGGGCTTACATGACCCAAGATTCATCTATAATGGGGCCTCAAATTCCATACATCCCCAAGGCCCCATTACCATTGACCAGCTCTTTCATTGCCATGCCAGGTAGCACAGGATTGGACCTCTGTACCTCCACCTACTCAGTAGTAACTCCTCAATTAGGAGTTCAGGCACTGCCCCTCAGGAACTGTGGGGCTTATTCTTGGAAGAAGTAGCAGTGCCCTTCAAGGCATTCATGTCACCCCACAAGTAATAGATTCAGATTATACTGGGGAGATATAGATAGTCCCTTCTTCTTCACAAGGAGTTGTGGCTATACCACAAAATACTCGCATTGCTCAACTAGTATTGCTCTCTTTTCATCAAGATCAGCAGTCTAGTTTATTGCCACAAGGAGGGGACAAAGGTTTTGGTTCTTCTGGGATATCTCAAATTTGTTGGGTTAAAGATATGAAACAAAGACCAAAATTAAAATTAACTATACAAGAAAAACAATTCCATGGATTGCTGGACTCTGGAGCAGATACTTCTATTATAGCAAAAAAAAATATTGGCCTGATATCTGGCCTTTACAGCAATCTCAGTCAGAACTTAGAGGTTTGGGAATGGCTTCTTGTCCTTTTAAAAGTACTAATGTTTTGTCTTGGATAACATCAAAAGGACATTCTGGAACCATACAACCTTATGTAATTGATCACTTACCAGTAAATTTATGGGGAAGAGAGGTTCTCCAGCAAATGGATATTAAATTGGTACCAGGACCTCCTACAGTCATTAACTCCTTACAGAAAGGAGGATATGTTCCGGGTAAAGGATTAGGGAAACATTTGCAAGGAATAACTTCTCCAATTTCTTATGTTAATAAACAAACTTGACTTTTACTTTTTCTCTTTTATTAAGAGAAAAATGGGGTATTTTTTATAGGGGCCACTGATTCAGCAACAGATAATTTCATTTCCCCATTAAAGATAACTTAAAAACATGATAAACCTGTATGGGTGAATCAGTGGCCCCTATCTTCTGAAAAATTACAAGCCACCAGACTTTAGTAGCTGAACAATTACAAGCAGGACATTTTATTCCTTCTACTTCCCCTTGGAATACTCCAATTTTTGTCATTAAAAATAAATCAGGAAAGTGGAGACTTTTACAATATTTGAGAAAAATTAATGACACTATGCAATTAATGGGACTTTTACAACCTGGGTTGCCTAGTCCCATCGCAATTCCTCCACATTTTCATCTTTTGGTCATTGATTTAAAAGATTGTTTTTTCTCTATTCCATTACATCCTGATGATTCTCCTAGATTTGCATCCAGTGTTCCTTCTCTTAATTTACAGGAGCCTTATCAAAGATATCAATGGGTAGTTTTACCTCAAGGCATGGCTAACAGTCCAACAATGTGTCAATATTATACTTCTTCTTGTTTAACTCCAGTGAGGAATCAATTCCCTTCTGTCTATATCATACATTATATGGATGATATACTTTTAGCTGCAGAAGAGAAAACCTCTTTACAAACATGTTATAAACAATTAATTGATGCTTTTGCCCTAGCACACTTGATCATTTCCCCAGAAAAAGTTCAAACTCAATATCCTATTCATTACCTTGGGTAGTCTATTTCAACTCATGGTATTAAACCACAAAAGGTTCAAATCACCTAAATACTCTTAATGATTTTCAAAAACTCCTGGGAGATATAAACTGGATTCATCCTTTACTAGGTTTAACAACTGGAAAATTAAAGCCCCTTTTTGATATATTACAAGGAGATGCCTCACCCCAATCTATCAAAACTTTAACATCTGAGGCACAAAAAATTTTACATTTAATTAAAAATCAGTTAAGTGAGTGTATAGTTCAACAAATTGATTATAATAAACCATTATGTTTGTTAGTATTCTCTTCAAAGACATTTCCTACTGGAGTGATTTGGCAAGAAGGCATTCTCTATTGGATTCACATGAATGTCAGTCCAAAAAGAGTTTTTAATCCATATTATTTGGCCATTCTACAATTACTACAAAAGGCTCATTATGAATGTTTACAGTTATTTGGAAAAACTCCAGATATTATTATTCTTCCTTTTACTACCAAACAGTTAGACTGGCTTCAGACTAATGATAACAATTAGGCACTTTATTTATCTACTTCCATGGCTAAATTTGATAATCATTATCCTAAACATAAGCTTTTAGATTTCTTACACCAACATCCAGTATGCTTCCCTAGAATTATCTCCCAACAACCTTTATCTAATGCCTGTTTAGTTTTTACAAATGGCTCTTCTTCAGGTAATGCTGCATATGTGACTTCCATGGAAACTAAAACCATACCTACAAAATTTACTTCTGCTCAATTAGTAAAATTATTTGCTGTGCAAGTTGTACTACAAACATTTTCAGATTTACTGTTAAATATTTATACAGATAGTAAATATGTTGCTAATGCAATTCCACATCTTGAAGCAGCCGCTCAAATTCCTGCTACTTCACCTGCCTTTTCATTATTTCAAGCAATACAGGTACTTTTATGGAAAAGAACTCACAAGCTTTTCATTCAACATATTAGAGGTCATTCGGCTCTTCCAGGACTTTAAGTAAAGGTAATGCTGCTGCAGATTTGGCTACTAAAATGTCTGTTTTTCTATCTATGGACCCCCATTCTCTGCATTCCCAATTTCATTTAAATGCTTCCTCTTTGGCTCATCATTACAAGATTTCACATAAAACTTCTGCTCAAATTGTCCATGATTGCTCCCTTTGTTCTACATGAATACATTCACCTACTTTTGGAATTAATCCCAGGGGTCTCTTGCCTGGTCATTTGTGACAAATGGATGTAACTCATTATCCTCCCTTTGGAAAAATAGCTTATGTTCATGTGTCTGTAGATATTTATTCACACTTTATATATGCTTCTCCTCATTCAGGAGAAAAGGTTAAAGATGTTATTGCTCATTGTATGGAAGCCTTTGCTACTATGGGCCTTCCTAAACATATTAAAACAAATAACGGGCCAGCTTACACTAGTAAATCTTTCATGAGATTTCTTCAGTCATATAATGTAAAACAACAGGCATTCCCTACAATCCTCAAGGTCAAGGTATAGTAGAATGTGCTCATCAAACCCTTAAATCTTATTTAGAAAAAATAAAGGGGGGAGTAGTGGTGATCCCTGCTCTCATTTAGCACATGTATTATTTATTTTGAATTTTTTAACTGTAGATCCAACTACTAAATTGGCAGCAGCAGATCGTCTAAGGGCCAAACGGCACACCGGTTGGCAAGATGAAAAGGTGTTTTGATGGGACAGTGGATGGGTCTTGATCCTGTTTTGATGTGGGGTAAGGGAGCTGCTTGTATTTTTCCACAGGATGATCCTGGACCTCGATGGATTCCCTCTCACTTAATACATTTCAGTGCCCCAGAATCTAAATAATGAATGCTCTTATCTTCTTAATTAGTTTTTATATTTTATAGATGCTGTTCTTATTTTTTTCCTCCTTTTGGAATCATTGGAAGCTGCTCCTTTCAATCATATCAATCTGTGGCTAAAATTGGCTCAATTGACAGAGACTGATAATATCTGCTTAAAGCAAGATGTTCATCTGGGAGCAGTTTTGGGTTCCTGTTTATTACCTGTTTGTCATCCAGCAAAAGAGATCAAAGATATGACCTTCTTTTATAATTTTAAAAAGACTGTTACTTATGCTGATTATTTCAATTGGGGTACCCCTTCTTATCAACTACCCAGCAATGCAGTTCAAGTTATAACCACCACTGTTGTCGTAACAAAAAAATGACACTTGTGCTGAGTTTCATAACTGTACATTTAAATGTAAATTCATGGGACCTTTCTTTTCATGCAACAATTCACATGTGGTTCCTTCAAGTTGTGGACATGTACTACTTCCAAGAGGATGGTTTTTCTCCTGTGGAACTTATACATTCAATTATATACCAGCTAACCTAACTCATGGAACGCAATGTTGCCTTAGTCAACTTACAGTTTTTCTTCCTTCCATTGGTGATCTGCTTCTGAACATCCTTCTCATCACTTAAAAAAAATGACTATGTTAACATCGGACTGTGACAGTAACATAAAATTGCTGTCTAAAGCTGAGTTTACAGCATTGACCTTTTCCCTTATAGGGGTTCCTGGTTTGGCAGTAAGAGCATATAAGACAGCAATAAAGCTAGCTTGTGCTAGGGCATATTAATCATACTTCTACTGCTTTGGCTTTGTTAAATGAGGAGCAACAAATTTTAAGACAAGGGATTTTAGATAATAGGGCTGCAATAAATTATCTGCTTCTATTACACCACAAAAAATGTACTCAAGTAAAAATATGTGTTGTTTTAACCTGACAGATAATAGTGTATTCATTAATACTAAAATCCAGAGTTTGAAAAAAATGATTAATGATTTCAAACAATATAAAGGTGATAAAGACTTATTCTCTTGGTTAACATCCTAGCTTCCTAATATTTCCTGGTTAATAGAGTTAATGATATGTATGATGTTCATCCTTGGAGTTTCTATACTCATTTGTATCATTGGTCGCTACATGATTGCTTGCTTTTCATTTCGTTCCCCTATTGTGACTTCATATGCCCTCTGACAGTTTGGATGATTGTTGCCAGAGATGGATAAGATGAATCACTGAGCATATCAACCTAAGACAGAGACTCTCATTTATCATCAATGGGAGTTCTCCATGATGGGTAAAAATGTTTCAGTGTGATTCACAACCTAAGACAGGCACAATCACCATCCTAGAAAAAAAGGGGGGGAACTGTGTGAGCATGCACACAAACGTGACTCATGCCATGAATTGTGACCTGATCTTGACCTGCTTAAGATAAGGGGAGCAAAGAAATCTGTTGAGAAGCAGCTGACCACATGTATCAGGAAATAGCTGGGAACCTGGGGCATTGCGACCTAAACAGGTGTTGTTTTTAAAAGTTCCCTGGGAACTTTGAAATGTTTATGCTTGCCTGAGAACCATGGTGTATTCTGGGGACTTGTTTTGGCTTCATCATATTAGAAAAACACTCTGGGAAAATATAAAGAAGACCTGACCAAAAATAAATGGATACTTAGGAAAAAAAGAAGCTTCTGTGTGTGTGTGTGTGTGTGTGTGTGTGTGTGTGTGTGTGAGTGTTTTCTTCTTTAGTCATCTTCTCTGCTGAGCGTTCACCGGGAATTTAAGATTGTCAGCAGGCTCTGACAATATCCCCTATGCTAGACCTAACCCTAAACATATCCTTAATTCTATCCCTAACACTAGCCCTAGCCCTTGCCCTAGACCTAACCTAGTAATAACTCTAGCCCTAGTCCTATTTCTAACCCAAGCCCTAAACCTAACCCTAACCTAATCCTATCTTTAGGCCTACACCTAACACTAAACCTAAAAAGAAACCTAACTGTAACCCTAACCCTAGACCTAGCCCTAGTCCTACCAGTAGCCCTAACCATAATCCAAGCCCTAAACATAGCACTAGCCTTATCCTAAACCTA
Source organism: Aplodontia rufa (assembly GCA_004027875.1). Taxonomy (NCBI): domain Eukaryota; kingdom Metazoa; phylum Chordata; class Mammalia; order Rodentia; family Aplodontiidae; genus Aplodontia; species Aplodontia rufa. Next base: position 13,002 of record PVKS010007997.1, on the reverse strand, counting down.
ACCCAGGCCTAAATCAAACCCTAGTCCTAACTCTAAACCTACCTCTGAACCTAGCCCTAGTCCTAACACTAACCTTAGCCCTAAGCCTAACCCTAAGCCTAAACATATCCCTAAAACTAAACCTAACCCTAACTCTATCCTTAGCTCTAGCCCTAAACCTAGCCCTAGCACTATCCCTAAACCTAACCCTACACCTAAACCTAAACTTATACCTAAACCTAAACCTAACCATATCCATATAATTAGACCTAACCCTAAATTAGACCTAACCTTAACTCCAACACTAACCCTATTCCTAGGCCTCCCTCTAACCTTAACCTTAAATGTAGCCCTAAGGTTAGCCATAGCCCTAGCCCTAACCCTAAACCTAACTCTAAACCTAAACCTAACCCTAGCCTTAAACCTAGTCCTAGCTCTAACTCTAAACCTAGCTCTAGCCCTAACCGTTACCCTAGCCCTAACTGAGCCATAACCCTAACCCTACCACAAGCCCTAGTGGTAACACTAAATCTAGCCCTAGCCCAATCACCAACTTTAACTCTAGCCTTAAAAATAAACCTAGTCCTAACCCTAAATTTAAACATATCCCTAGCCCTAAACCTAACCTTAAACATAATACTAACCCTAACTCTTATGCTAAACCTACCCCTAGGCTCTAGCCCCAATGCTAAACCTAGTACTAACCCTAGCCCTTGTCCTAACCCTAACCCAATCCTGAACCCTAACCTGAAGCCTAACCCTGTCTCCAGCCGTAGACATAACCATAAACCTAAAACCCTAAATCTAACCCTAGCCGTAGCCCTAGCACTAGCACTAGCCCTAACCCTAAACCGAGAACTAAACCTAGCCCAAGCCCTAACCCTAAACTTAACACTAAACCTAAACAGAACCCAGACCCAATCCAAGCCCTAGCCCTAACTCTAAACCCAGGCCTAGCCCTAACCTTAACCTAAGCCCTAACCCTAACACTAACCCTAAACATATCAATAGCCCTAGCCTGAATCCTAAACCTAACACGAACACTATCTATAGCCCTAGCCCTATCCCTAAACACAAATCAAAACCTAATTCTAACCCTAACCCTGGCAGGAGTCCAAGCCCTATCACTAATACTAGCCCTAAACTGAAACCTATTCCTAACCATAAACCTAAACCTAACCCTATCCCTAGCCTGAGCTCTAACCCTAACCCTAACCCTAACACTAACTCTAACCCTAACTCTAGCCATAGCTCTGCCCCTAGCCCTAACACTAACACTAACCCTAACCCAGCCCTAGACCAAAAACTAACCCTCGCCATTTACCTAGCCCTAGCCTAAGCACTAACACTAACTGTAACACTAAAGCTAACCCTAGCCATAAGCTAAATGCTAGCCGTAACTCTTAACCTGACCTCAAAACCTAAGCCTAAACCTAACTGTAAACCTAACCCCTAACTGTAAACCTAACCCTAACCCTAACACTAATCCTCTAGTTCTATACCTAACCCTAAAAACAACCTCAAACCTAACCCTAACCCTCTAGCCCTAACCCTAAACCTAAAAATAACCCCAACTCTAAACCCTAAAAGGAAACTCTAACCCTAAACCTCACATAAAACCTAAACTTAACCCTAAACCCAGCCCTAACCCTCACCCTGGCTCCAGGTCTAACCTGAGCCCTAAATGTATCCCTAAGTTGAAACTTAGCCCTAGACCTAATCCTGACCCTAAACCTAACCCTAGACCAAAAACTAAACCAAGACCTAACCTCAAACCTAACCAGAACCATACACCTACCCTAGTCCTAGCCCTAACCCTAAACTTAAACCTAAATGTACACCTAAACCTAGCCCTAAACATAGCTCTATCATTAGCCCTAACCCTAACACTAGCCCTTACACTAACCCTAGCCCTAAACCTAAACCTAGTCCTCAACCTAAACTTAAACCTATCCATAGTCCTAGGCCTAACCATAACCTAAACCTAAACTTAACTCTAAACCTAAACCTAGTCCTAGCCCTAGCCATATCCTTAACCCCAGCCCGAGCCCTAACCCTAACTCTAATCCTAGCCCAAGCCCTAACACTAGCCCTCATCCTAACTCTAACTGAAACCTAAACTGCAAGTGAAAACATCTAAGAAGTTTCTGTATGAAAAGGTCCAAACTCGGGAAAGGACTATGAAAAGCCAGCTTTCCAGGATTTTGCCAAGACCATCCCTTGTGGAAATTTGCTATTTACTCAAATTGGAAATATCTGTTACTGATTGATGAGAAAGGTACTTGTAATAGTCATATGGAGGGCAGGAGGGATGAAGCTGAACTGACTTTGAAGTTGGGTTGGAAATTGATAGAAAATGGTTAGAACTGTGGATTAAAAGAAACAGTATGTGTAAAAACTGTTTTTCCTATCTTTGTAGAAGTTAGATTGTGGCTTCTAGGCCCATGGGTTGGGATTCACAAATATCTTGGAATTGGCAATTGTGGGACTTAGGATGGCTGTGGAGTGTCTGGTGGGTTACAGTAGCTGGGTGGTTTAGGGTGGGTGGTTAATTAGGGTGTAATTGCCTATAACCTAGTCAGTTAAGGAACCTCTGAAGGAAAACAGGGAGTTAGGGATTAGGGAAAGTAATCTCAGCTTTTTATCAGCACAGATATAAAGAACAAAGAACAATTTGATCCTTTTTGAAAATAAAGCCTTTTTGTACAATACATTTTAACATCATTCCTTTGTACCGAATCCACTAAACTTTTGGGAAATTTAAGAGACTCTAGGCCTCGTACCTGGCACTAATTTTTCACTGAAACCTAACACTACCCCTACCTCAAACCTTATAGCTATCACTAAACCTAATCCTAACTGGAACCATTACCCTTACACTAACTCTAAACCTAACATTAACTCTAAACCCAAATTAAAAATGAAAACTAACACTGACCTTATTCCTATCCAAAAACCTAACCCTAAACCCAAGCTGAATATTAAAATGAAATCTAACACTAATCCAAAATAACTATAACTCTAACAACTAACTCCTACCCTTACCCTAACCTTAAACCTTATCCTTAACTTAAAACTAAACCTCAATCTAACTTTTAACTGAAAACTAACACTTACCCTAAGCCTTATAAATACCTATTCCTAAACCTAACTCTAAACATAAATTTAAACCTAAACCTAACTCTAAACTAAAATGAAACTTTAACCCTAAACCTAACCAGATCCAGAGCCCAAAATCTAACTTTTAACTGAAATCTAAAATTAACCCTAAGCGTATTGATAAACATAACCCTAAACCTAACTCTAACACTAAGCATAAACCTAACCTATACCTAAACCAAATGTTGACGTAAAACTAACATTACACTGAACCCCAACCCCAACCTTAACCTTATACCTTACAAAAGCTGTAACACCAACCCTAACTCTGAAACTAACTCAAACTGTGACTAGGGCTAGGACCAGGGTTAGGGTTAGAGTGAGGGTTAGGATTAGGGTTAGGGTTAGGGCTAGGACTAGGGATAGGGTTAGGTTTAGGGTTAGGGCTAGGAATCTTCCTATGTTTAGGGTTAGGGTTAGGTCCAGGGTTATGGTTAGGGCTAGGGTTAGGTTTGGGCCTGGGTTAGGTTTAGGTTTAGTGTTAGGTTTAGGGCTAGGGCTAGGGCTAGGGTTAGTTTTAGGTTTAGAGTTAGGTCTAGTGCTGGAAATAGTGTTAGGGTTTGGGTTAGGGTTGTGGGTATGGTTAGGGATTGGACTAGGGCTAGGGTTAATGCAAAGTTTAGGGTTAGGGCTAGGTATAGTTCTTGGGCTAGGGCTAAGTTTACAGTTAGATTTAGAGTTAGTTCTATGTTTAGGGTTAGGTCTACGAATAGGGATATGTACAGGTTTAGTGTTAGAATTAGGTTTAGGGTTAGGGCTAGGTCTTGCTTTAGGGATAGGTTTAGGGTTAGGCTTAGGGCAAGGCATAGGGACAGGGTTTTTGTTAGGGTTTGGTTTATGTTTAGGGTTAGGTCTAAGGCTATGGATATGGTTAGGATTAGGTTTAGGACTCAGTTGAAGTTTAGGGCATGGGTTAGGGTTAGAGTTAGGGTTAAGTTTAGGGTTAGGGCTAGATTTAAGGATATGTTTAGGTTTATGGTTAGGACTAGATTTAGGTTTAGGGCTGAGGTTAGAATTAGGGTTAGGATTAGGGCTAGGGCTAAGTTTCAGGTTAGGGATACTTTTAGGGCTCAGGTTAGGGCAAAGGTTAGGGTTAAGGTTATGTTTAATGTGAGGGTTAGGGTTAGGGTTTATATTTAGTGTTTCAGGTTAGGGTTATTCCTAGTGTTAGGGTTAGGGATAGAAAGTTAGGGTTAGGGTAACAGTGGTTAGATTTAGGTTTAGGTTTAGTCTTAGGTTTTGGGGTAGGGTTAAGGGTTCAGGCTAGAGTTAAGCCTAGGGATAGTGTTAGGGTTATGGTTAGGACTACAGCTAGGTTTAGGGTTAGGGTTAGCATTAAGGTCTAGAGCTAGTGCTAGGGTTAGCATTAGGGTTGGGGCTAAGATTAGTTTTAGGAATACTGTTAGGTTTAGTGCTAGGTTTATGGGTAGGGTTACTACTAGGTTTAGGTTTAGGACTAGGGTTTTAATTAGCATTAGTTTTAGGATTAGTGCTAGGTGTAGGGTTAGAGTTAATGCTAGGGTTATGGTTAGGGTTAGTGTTAGGGTTACAGTTAGAGTTAGTTTTATATCTACGTCTAGGGTTAGGTTTAGGGAAAGGGTTTCATTTAGGGTTATGATTAGGATTCTTGCTAGGGTTAAATTTTGTGCTAAAATCATTGTTAATTTAAGAATAGTATTACAGTTAATTTAGAGATAAGGGTAGGATTAGGGGAAGGTTTAGATTTAGTGTTAGATTTAGCCCAAGGTTACAGTTTGGGTTAGGGTTCAGTTAAGCTTCAAAGTTATTATTAGGAATAGGGTTACCGTTAGTGTTGGGTTTTTTGGTATGTTTATGGTTGGCATTAGATATGTTTAAGTATCATTTTTAGGTTTCTTGTTAGGGGTAGGATTAGGGATACATAATTGTTAGAGCTAATTTAAGATTAGGTTTACAGTTAGGGACGGGGTTAGTGTTACGCATACTGTTTGCATTAGCCTATGTTCAGGTTTTGGGTTAGGTTCAGAGTTAGTGTTATTGTTACAGATTTGGTAAGGATAAGGGTTATGGTTAGTTTTAGGGTCAGGGTATGGGTTAATGTTAGTTTTCAGTCAAAATTAGGTTTAGGACTAGGTTAGAGTTATGTTTAGGGTAAGGGTTCAATTAATGTTTACTGATAGGTTTAATGTTATTTGTAGGTTTCGGTTAAAAGTTAGGGTTTGGGATCAAGTTCCAGTAAGGTATAGATTTAAAGTATTTTTTTTTAGCTAGATGTCAGTTTTAGGTTTAAATTAATGGTTAGGGTTAGTTTTAGAGGTAAGTTTTTGGTAAGGCTTAGGGTTAGTTTCAGCTCTTGGTGATATGTTAGGATTAGATTGAGGGTTAAGTTTAGGGTTAAATTAAGGATTAGGTTTAAGGTTATTGTAAGGGTTTCTGTTAATTGTTATGTTATGGTCAGGGCTTGGGTTAGTGTTAGATTTTATTTTAAAATTAGGGCTAGGTTTAGGGTTAGAATTTTGGTTAGGATTAAGGTTAATGTTAGGTTTCATTTAAAGTTGGGTTTAGAGATAGAGTTAGGGTTATTATGATGCCAATGGCTCGGGTTAGAGTTAGGTTTAGTGAAAGTTATAAGGTTAGGGGTAGGGGTACTGTTAGGTTTCAGTGAAAAGTAAGTACCAGGGGCCAGCCCCAGCATTTCTTGTTTCCCGAAGGAAGAGTGGATTCGGCACAAAGGAACGATGAGAAAATCCGGGGCAAACTGCTGAGAGACACTTTACCCCGCTTCACAAAAATGGCCTTTGTTCTTCACTGTGGAGCTCTTTTTATTTTTTATGTTGTATAGCATTATATCTTATCTGGATTTTTTTTATTTAAATTATTTTATTTTTGAGCAACCTTACAAGATTTTAACAAAACAATATAAAATGTGTATAAGATGTGTATATATTCTGGACATTGCAACTGTCCCCAGGAGTGCCCCCCCCAATTACCCTCCCTTATCCCTCCCTTATCCCTCCCTTCCCCTTCCCGTTATAACTCTAAAAATAGTATTAAATTGTAAAGCATTACATCTTATCTGAATTTAACTCATGTTTCTAGACCAACTTTCTCATTGTCCAGGGTCTAGTCCCCACCTCCACAGATGAGTGGAGACAATCGACCCTTAGCTAAAAAGCTTTTGTACTGCCAAGGAAACAATTAAAAGAGTCAAGAGGTTTCCTACAGAAATGGAGAGTATCATGGACTTTGATTCCTCATACAAGGGTCTCATATCCAGAATCTATAAAATACTCAAAAATGTCAGCTACAAAAACACCAACAGCCCAATTGATAAATGTGCCAAAGAGCTAAATAGAGACTTCTCACCAGAGGACATTGATCAAGCCAATGAATACATGAGAAAGTGCTCTAAATCATTAGTAATCAGAGAAATGCAAATGAAAACCACATTAAGATATCACCTTACACCAGTCAGAATGGCAAAGATGAAGAAAATAAACAACAATAGATGCTGGAGGGGCTGTGGAGAAATAGGCA
>PVKS010007996.1:47500-70301 GCA_004027875.1 Aplodontia rufa | reverse complement strand
AAATGTAAAATGTGATAGGTGCATGAATTTAATGATTTACTGACATGGATTCTAGCTTCCTTTTAAGGCCAAAGCTACAGATATTGCTTTTGTTTTATTGTTCTTATCTATCCAGCTGGGATGTAAGTTTCTTTTAGGACAGGATCCAGGTCTCATTCATCTTTGTAGCCTCCTCTCTCTTCCCACAATACTTATCCTCATGTCTTGCACATTTAATGCTTATTTAAACTCCTATATAAATAAATAAGGGTGATAAAGGCATACAGTTTTTTTTTTGTGTTCAATACAAGAGAAAAGTACCTCAACGTCTCAATGGTTTAAAAATGTTTGGTGTTGTCTAAAAGAGTTGGAAACGTTTAGCTCAAAATTCACAAAATTCTCCATGTGTTTTAAGATGATTTTGACCGTACATAATAGAACAATCAGACAAAAGTAACTTCAGGAATAAGATTACATGTGGTAATCCGATAGAAAGTCTGAAGAAAGTTGGTGTGGTGCACAATGACATGGCGGACTCTAGAAATCCTTTGCCCTTCTTCCCAAGTGTCTCTTGCTCACCAGGTGGTTGCTTCATATTCATATAGCTTGTCCTCCCAGGACTTATTTCAAAGGATGGAAAAAAGATATTAGGGAGTGATTCCTCACACATTTTTACCCTTTTACCTGTAAGACAATTTCTCCAGGAGGGCCTTCAGCATCCTTCCCTTTCCTCTCCTTGGCTAGAAAGAGTCACGTGCTCACCCTGTGCCCAGTGCACCACAGTACAGGGTATCATGCTCTCTGATTCGCTTAGACCAGTTAGCATAGAGGAGGGCTCTATCTTTTCTAAAGTATCTGTAAGTTAGCTCCATGCCATTTCCTACTTGAACAACATCAGGATACTGGTCATAAAGGAGGAATGAGGGAGGAAAATCAGCAGCATTTGTTACCACCCATATGAAATAATTAGGCACAAGCAGTTTCTGCCAAAAATGTGAGCTAGTTTGTGAAATGCTTAGACCCCAAACAGGGTTGGGACTCATATTTATTTATTGTGTGTGTATTATATAGTATTTAATTTAATCCTGTACACCAACCTAGCAATAAGTGTATTTATCAATTTATAGATGGGGATACTAAGCTCAAGGAGACCAAAAATTGCTCAAGTTTAAACATCCATTAGAGGCAACTTTTAGATTAAGGTTATGTCTCACCAATGACAAAGCCTATACTGTTCACCATGCTTTGAGGAGACTCTTTTTTCAGTTCAGGATGGTTTTACTCTGAAGATAATCCTTAACCGATTCTTGGAGCTCCATGATAAAGACAAAAATATTCTAGAATGCCACAGCTTGCTCGGCCCAGAGAACTTTGACTCTAGATCAATAGTTCTTAAACACAGTGGCAAAGCCTCCCAGTGAGTTTTAGTCCATTGTGAGGCATGGCATAGGGTGCCTGTTACCTGTAAAAATTAAACTTTGGAGATTGGCAATGCTCTTTTAAGTTTGTAAATTGAGAGAATAAATCCTCACTTTCACTTGCTTGTCTTCTAATATAAAGCAAACCCCTAGTGAGGGAAGAATGCCAGAAATTTTATGTAATCTGCAACCCAATTTATTGTGACATGCCCAGGATTGTGCTTCCCATATTGAAATCCTATGACACCTGGGTGTCCTTACAGAGAGTGTAGGGAACCATTAATTGCCATAAATGTACTGGCATCACACTTGTGGAAAGAGCCTCTTCTCCTTTGATAGCTGCTATTTCTGGAGGCTGGGATATTACAGCTTTTAATACCTCTTTCTTGGAGTGAGTTAATCTGGGAGATGGTTCTACCCTACGTATAATAATAGGAATCTGTGACTGCTTCTCCAACATTCCTTCCTCTTTCTTTCATTAACCTGAATTTCTACTTGAAAATATCTATTTTCAAGTAGAAATTCAGTGCATTTGAGTCTTTTGCTTCCTTGAGACCTTTGAGAAGTTCAACCAAATGAGATCATAATGCAGTCATTTTATATGTATAAATGGTTTGTTAGTTTGTTAAATGTAAATAACTTAAAAGTATCTGTAAAATCCTGTTTGCGCTTTTTTTTTCAGTTTTTTTTGGGGGGACCAGAGATTGAACCCAGAGGTGCTTAACCACTGAGCCACATCTCCAGCCTGTTATTTCGAGACAGGGTCTCACTAAATTGCTTAGGGCCTTGCTAAATTTCTGAGGCTGTATTTGAACTTGTAGTCATCTGGCTTCATCCTCCTGAGCTGCTGGGATTACAGGTGTACACCACTGCACCCAACCTTTTTTTTTTTAGTACTGGGGATTTAACCCAGGGGTGCTTTACCACTAAGCTACATCTCCAACCCTTTCTATATTTTTCATTTTGAAACAGAGTTGCAATAACTTACCAAGGCTGGCCTCAAATTTGTGATCCTCCTCAGTCTCCTGAGTTTCTGGGATTACAATCCTGTGCCACCATCATACTCAGCTTGTTTTGTTCAAATTTTAATATAAGAGACCTAAGCTTCTATTCTCATCTGAGAGCCTTGGTTTAAACCACTGAGTTCAGACCACTGTCCTCTTTGCTAGCTGTATAGTCAGCTTGGGAATCTCAGTACCACAGAGAAGACTTTCCTACCAACTCCCCTGGATATTGTGGCCACCACTGTGTTATATCTGCCCAGTTCTCCATCCATCTCTCTCTCTCTCTCTCAGGTAGACATCCAAGTGTGTCTTTTTCTTAACTTTAGACCTCGGTCTAAAAGTCTGGTTCTAAAAGAACTCTTGAAGGAACTCTCCCTAAACCATGATCTTAAATTCACTAGTTCATTCCCCAACACGTTGGTTCTCTGACACTTGCAGTAGCATTAGTCTATTTATACTGCCTCAAATTCTATCCTAGAGAAAATCTAGCATAGTTATTTTTACCTTCATTTGGAAGGCGAATGGGAAAACAGAGTTATGAAAGAAAGAGATAGAGGAAGAGAAAATCAATTTTTATCTAGTTTTTCTTCAGATTTTCATTGCTCCGACACTTAATTATGTATGTGGTGCTGGGGTTCAAACCCAGTTTCTCACACTTGGCAGGCAGGTGTGATACCAGTGAACCACCACTCCAGCCCTAGAGAGTTATTTTTAAAATAAAGATAGTTTTTAATGCCAAAAATTTTAGCTATGTTGTTTGCTACATGCTAATCCCATTTTAGCATGTAAGAGAATTCTTAGGGTATGGATTCCTACCCTCACCCCAGAATATCCCTGGACGTATTCATTCTTAAATTTGAGACCACCAGAGCTTTTAGTTGGGTGGCAGCTCTTACTCATATGTCTTGGTGATGCTATTGGTTTCTCAAGGACAAAACCTGAGTTCCTCAAAAGCTACTTACTGGGCTTTTCCTTATCATTAAAGGCATCCTGACTATACTTTATTCTAACTGAATATTCAGATACAAAGGCATAACACTCTGAAAAAGAAGTTGGTCCACTATTAGGCCATATTGGAGAAGAAATGGAAAACACAGGAAGAGGAGTTAAGAAGTAGAGGAAGAAGAGTGCCTTAGTCAGTTTTTGCATCTCTGTGACAAAAATACCCTGAAGAACAATTTAGAGGAGGAAAAGCTTATTTGGGGTTCATGGTTACAGAGGACTCTGTCCATAGATGGCAGAGTCCACTACTCTGTGACCAAAATGAGTGTTATAGTTTAGATGTGAAATGTACTCCCAAAATGCATATGTGAGACAATGTAAAAAAGTTTAGGGGTGAAGTGATTGGGTTATGAGAGCCTTAACCCAATCACCAAATTAATCCTCTAATGGAATTAACTGACTGGCAATTGAAGGTGGGTAGGGTGTGATAGGAGGAGGTGGGTCATTGGGGTGTGCCTTTGGGGTATGTATTTTGTCTTGGCAAGCGATCACTCTCTTGCTCTGCTTTCCAGCGCCATGTCACCTGGTGCTTTCCTCTGCCACAACCTTCCACCATGATGTTCTGCCTCAAGTCATGTGCCAAGGAATGGAGTCGGCCATTATGTACTGAGACCACTGAAACTATGAGCACCCCAAATAAAGTTTCATCCTCTGATTGCTCTTATTAGGCCTTTTGGTCACAGCAGCAAAAAAATCTGATTAAAACAGAAATTGGTACTGAGAAATGGGGTCAGTGCTGTGACTAACCTGATCGTGTGCTTCAGAAGTTTTGGGAGCTTTTTGGAATTTTTTTACCCATGGCCTGAGACTTTCCATGAGACTGAATTTAAAGGTGTTGGATTAATTAATCTGGCAGAGGAAATTTCAAAGCAGCTCAGTCTTCAGGTGGTGGCATGTATATGGCTGGCAGCTTTTAGCCAAGTTTATTACGATAATCAGGAGCAGAAAACAAAGCAGAAATATTTGAAAAATGTGCAGTCTGGCCAGAAAACTGCAAGTAAAACTGGGGTTGAGGAAGGTGTGGTTGTTAAAGGAATTACAGTTAGTAAAGAAATGGTAAACACTTTATCCAAAGACAACAGAAAAGATGGCTTAAGGGCATCTCAGGAATTGGCAAGACCACACCCTTCTCCGGCTCAAGTCTGGAAAAGTAAAATTGTCCTTGAGACCAGTGGGGAACCTTGCTTGCAAACAGGGGCCTAGGAAGTTGTCTCACCATAGAGTCATCCAGGCGCTCAGGCTGCCGAAGCCAGTTTCCTTGGCTATTGCTCAAGATGGTGGCAGACCTTGGTGGCAACCATATAGTGCTTATTCTTCAGGAATGCAGGATGCTCAAGTTAGGAGGTCATGGAGGCTTCCACCAAGATTTCAAAGGAAGGCCTGGGAGGCCAGGAAAAGTGCAACAGGGTCAGAGTCTGTGGGCTTTCCCTAATAGGGCAATGAATGGAGACGCGAGGAGGAATTCGAAGCTACAATAGAGACCCCTAAGATTGAGAAATGCCAGTAACTTGGGATGACTACTGATGATAGCTGCAGAAATTGAGCAGAAAAGCCAACAGAAAGACCATGTGGGCTACAACCAGCAAATCCATAGGGGCCAAGCTACAGGAGCCCTTTGGAGAGAACATCAGGATGCTTTTGTGCTCCAGATGCTGGATGTGGATCTACAAGGACTTGTTCGCCAGGTGGATTTTGGTTTTGCTTTGTTCCCATTCCTTCTTTCTATGTCCTATTTTTCCTTGTGGAATGGAAATGTTTACTCTGCACCTTTATATATTGGATATGTGTAACTTGCTTTTGAATTTTATAGGAGTTCATGCTGAGAGTTTGCCTCAAATCTCAAAGGAGACTTTGGGTTAGCCAAACCCAGAGAGTCAAGGGTCAAATGTTTTCACTCATTTGTGAAGGCTGGAGCTAAACCCAGACATGGGTGAAAGGTAGTCAAAGTCATGTATTGGACCCACCAAGGGCATAGCAATGCATCATCTAGGGGCTGCACAGTCATGTAGGGGGAAAGGAGGGAGAGGCAGGTAGATGGGAGGGGAAGGGGAGATGAGGAAGGATCTAGAGAGACAACCAAATATCAGTCGAATATTACGTACACAATCATTTATATTATATACATTACTCATTTATGATTATAAAACTACTCAACTCAATATAAATAAAGAATATCTTTCCTCCAAAAAAAAGGAGACTTTGGACTTGAACTTTTGGAATCGTTGGAGTGGTGGCTTGCCTGTTACGATGCTTGCCTGGCACGCACGAGTACTTGAGTTCAAACCCCAGCACCATGTACACAATGAAGTGTCTAAGGAATGAAAGTCACATGAAAAACTAAATAAAAAATTGCTTCTTGGGGCTGGAGCAGTGGCTCAGTGGTTAAGGTGCTTGCCTGGCATGCACAAGGATGCCGGTTCAAACCCCAGCACCATGTACACAATGAAGTGTTGGAGCAACAAGAGCCACATGAAAAACTAAAAAAAATTGATTGTCTTTCTCTCACCGTCCCTCCCCCCAAAAAAGAGTACAGGGACTCTTACGAATGGAATAAATATATTTTGCTTTGTGAGATGGGCATGAGTTTTGGGGGGGGACAGGGGCAGAGTGTAGTGGTTTAGATGTGAGGTGTCTCCCAAAAGCTCATGTGTGAAACAATTTAAGACAGTTAAGAGGTAAAGTGATTGATTGGGTAATGATAGTCTTAACTCAATCAGTGAGATAATCTCCTGGTAGGGATTAACTGAGTGGTAACCAAAGGCAGATAGGGTATGACTGTAGGAGGTGGGTCATTGGGGGGCGGGTGCCTTTGCAGTCTATATTTTGTCCATGGTGAGTGGAATCTCTTTCTGCTTCCTGGTACCATGTCCCTAGCTGCATTCTTCTACCACACCCTTCCACCATGACATGATGCTCTGTCTTTGTCAAGCATGGAGGAATGGAAACAGCCATATGGGCTGAGACTGAGACCCTGAACCCCCAAATAAACTTTTTTTCCTCTAACTGTTCTTATCAGGTCTTTTGGTCACAGCAGTGAGAAACTGACTAAAACAGCTAGGCAGCACATCATGGAAAAAGAGCCCAGCAAAAGAAAGCTTCTCAGCAAATGGCCTCAGGAAGCAGAGAGAGGGAGAGAGGGGAAAGTAGATGCAGGGAAGAACAACTCTTCCAGGGTATCCCATGTGACCCACCTCCTCCAGCCACATCCTACCTGCCTACAGTTACCACCCTGCCAGTCCATTTAAACTTGGATGGACTTATTAGGTTACATCTCTAATAATACAGAATATTCCTGCCTTAACAGAAACTTTTGGGGGACACCTTATACCCAAACTACAACAGAGAAGAAGTGGATGACAATGTGATGCTTTAGCTTTGATTTTGGACATTGTGGGAGCCATCTGGATATGGTTTCCTGATTAGTGCCCTTTTACTGGCAGCCATTATCTAGAATTACTCAGCATCCATATCTTGCTACTCAGCAGAATGGAACATCACTGCACCTACAGAGACTCAATGGGTTTGAACCAATAAAAGGGTTCACGAGGAACTGCTCCACCCCCATGAAAACTAAGTTCAAACAACATAAAATAACATATCTACTCTTTAAATAAATTATAGCAGTTTTAAATTAAAATTAATTTAATTTAAAATAATAATGTTGAATTTAGGAGGAGTTTTTTCTTATTTATTGTGGTATTAAAATGATCAAGGTTCATTACACTATAAGATAGACATTCCTATTGTCATAGGTTATTTTTTTATAACCACAGATGGCACTAATACCCACATAAACAGTGAAGTTGGAATTGGTGGTAAATTTATTTTTCTTCCCATTTATGACAATAGACCTCTGAAGTGTGTGCCTCAGGGGATGCAGCTAATAGGAGGGAAAACGCTGCTTAATAAAGTTGGAATCAGGCATCTTAAACAAATTCTTGTGCTCAAAATTACTAGGGAGTTGACCTGTTTATAGGAAGTAGTTCTGCTAGAATTAGAAGTGGAAATAAGGAGTTGATAATGAAATACAATTTAAGCAGCAAAGGGCTGTGAACATATGTATCACTCCCCACCACACAAATATGCTGCCAGTTGAGATACAGAGTTGTGGTTCCTTTTATCAGCTATTCTATTTTCTGCTAGAAAGGGTAACTTGGAAATTCCACCTTCAGGAAGGGGAGTTGCAACAAGAACTTCATTAAAACTGTTGTTTGCAGTTATGAGAAGATGTCTCTATAAGGTATCCATTGATTTATAACTCATGAGAAACAAGATTTCAGTCCTAACTGCAGCCTAATGGTCAAGCTGCCTCATTTGGACGTCAGTAGTCGGTGTGTATCGGTGTTGTTCTAGGTAAAAGGTCAAAGCCTAAGTGGAGCTAACCCATAATAAGCACTTGCTTCACTGCTGTGGTTACTTTCCAGCCACATTCACCTGTATTGGCAGGAGGCAACTCGAAGTGCTTTTCTTTCTTCTTCCTCTGTAATGCAAGAAGATTGTTCATTTGCAATATAGATCACGTGCCAATATCTCTACTTGATTTTCCTTCTTTGTGTGTGTATGTGTCCCGTTCTCTTTTTTTTTTTTCTATATGGAGTTACAATTGAGGGGGAATCATTATCAAACAATCAAGAACAAATGTATATATACGGAGTTATCCAAGGCTGATGCCATGTCATGGATGCCCCTCTTGGGTTCCCCCATGATTCTATGTTTCCCCAGAAGAACCCCTGAGTTAAATGGATATCTCGTGGAGGTCAGAGAACTCCTTCTGAGATGATTCTGCCATATTCTCACCCTCCAGTCTCCTAGATATCCTTCCTAATCCCTCTCCCCATCCACCCTACCCCTCCAGGTATCCTAGGCATCGATTTTCCTTCTTCATTATCAATTGTAAGAAACAGATAATTGAAGGAGAGTGGATATAATTTTGAATTATAATGATTGCAGTGGGAGTTTTTGGGGCAAGAGTAACAGGGATTGAACCCAGGGATACTTAACCACTGAGCAACATCCTCAGCCCATTTTTATTTTTACGTTTTTTTCTTTCTTTTAAATACAGAATCTCACTAAGTTGCTTAGGGTCTGGCTTTTTTTTTTTTTTTCCAGGGCTGAGGACCGGACTCAGGGCCTTGCGTGTGCTAGGCAAGCGCTCTGCCACTGAATTAAATCCCCAACCCCTAGGGTCTAGCTTTGAACTTGCTATCCTCTTGCCTCAGCCTCTCGAGTTGCTGGAATTATAGGTGTGCACCACCACACCTGGCTACAATAGGAATTTTTATTTATTGTTTGATTAAACATAATTCTTTAAAGGAGTTTATAACTTAGAGTGCAGGGGAAATAGTGAGCTTGTCATTGCTTCAGCAGGCCACGCTCCTCGCGTTTCCTTGCCTGTGAGCATCTCACTCTTTCCAACGTCATAATTTCCTGTTGATTCTTTCGCACCAAACTCAAATAGCTCCTCTTCTCTGAGGGATTCCATTGGTATCCTAGTCAGAGGTCTCATAGAACAACATAAAACTCTTTCCATATCAGTTTGCATATGAGCTTCTACATACTTTTCCATAGCTATTCCTGTTGTCTAGAACCATGACTGCCATTTACCGGCAACTGGGAAATATTTGTTTACAAATAACCTTTTTACAACAGGAGATGTAGCCTACAATCTGAGGATCAGAATATATCCAGGTATATGCCTTCTATTTAAATTGTTAGAGGTATAGAAAGTAACTAATGGATGTTAGGAATTAGCATAGTTATAAACCATTTTAATTAGTATTCAGTTTTAGCATATTGTCCATCAATCAAATTTTTTCATTTTACAATAGGAATGATCTTTCAGGTTGCCATCTCCATATATTTTTGAGTCAATTTTCATGGAAGTGTTTATTTACATAGATTATCATATGTTATTTTCATAAGGACTTAAGAAATACTTGGCTGAACAATATAACTGGAGGGAAAAAAAAATGACTCGAGGAACAAAAAGTACCAAAGAAAACCTAATATTTGTCAGATTCGAAATTAGTTGAAGGAGAAAAGAAAGGGTAAAATAAAAATCTCCTGTTATTGAGACACTAGCAGCTTCCCTCCTGAGTCTCTCTCCAGTTGTGCAAGAGGGTTCCGCATATGCACTGATTAATTGGACAGACAAGGCTATCCCATGATTTAAAAGACTGTCTTCAAAATATGGAAAAAGCTAACAGCGTTCAATTGTGAGCAGTGCCTCGGCTGCCTCCTTACAAAGGTTCACCCTTGTGACTCCTTCATTATCACCCTGGATTATCTACTTAGAATAGTGGACACACCACACATCTGGAACAGACACAGAGCAGCCTCCTCCTTTCTCAGGCTCTGAGGCCTCTCTTTGGATCAGTAATTGTGAAACATTCCTTTCTCTTTCAGCAATCTAAGGCTAACACCCACCAGGAAACAAAGGGTCTCTTTGAGGATGAATCTTGAGACTATCCTGGTCCCCCAAAAATTACATGCTGGAAAATTTCTAAGTACCAAAATGAGTGTGTTCTTTCCAGAGAACTCTCTGTGGACACAACTATAAGAATAGGTTATCAAAGAAAAGCTTCCCATAAACCCAAGAGGGAAGAAAGAAAAGAAAACCATAGAATAAAGTCAAGAACAGTCAATGAAATAGCTGGAAACTTTTGCCTTGTTACCAGTGCCTGTGATATTGACAATTTGTACAGATATTGTTTCATTTTATTTTCACAACAATCCTGTGAAATTGTCCCGGTCCAGCCGGGTTCTGACCTGAGGGACAGGCTGGGGATGAGAAAAACCACAGTCCGGAGACCCGAAACGGTCCTTTGTCCAAACTTTACTTCTCCTTTTTATATATCCATACTTTACATCTCTTTTTCAAGGCAACGTTCATTTGTACTGCTACCACAAAATGCCTAACATTTAGTAATCTCAAGCAAGTCAAGGCAACGCTACAAGACTCTACTTCAGAACAAACAGACAGCAATTTCTCACAGTTCTGAAGGCCGGGAAGTTCAAGAGCAAAGCATAGGCAGGTTCAGCTGCTGACATCTCATCTTCCAAAGGAGCAGGAACACCACGAGCAGCAGCAAAGGAAGAGCTCTCAACTGTTGGCTAGAGCTTCTTTTTAAAGGCCTTCACCCCGCCCCCTGGAGGCCTCTCTACATTAGCTCGTTCATGGCCACACCTGGATTTCGGAGGCACAGGTTTGACCAATAAGCCTCTACGTGCGCCTTTTGAAGGATCTAGAATAATTGGCAGGTGATACCAATTCGAAAAGTCTGAAGCCCGTGTCCACACCCTGTTTTTCAAGCTTAACAATATACAATCTAGCAGCCCTTCCAGAAGGAGCTTATGCAAACAGCAACAAGATACAGGGCAGCTGATAAAGTAAAGGTCAGACCCCAATAGTTGGTTTTTTTTTTTTTTTATTATTCCTATTTTAAAGATAAGTAAACTGAGGCCTAATAATGTAAACTGGCTGAGGTCTCATGACCAGGGAGGAAGAGAGCTGGGACTTGAACCCAGTTCTTTCCACAAGAACGCCTGGGCTCTGATCCACACTCAAAGTTTCCCATGTTAAGCAGAGAAAACTCCCTTAACCAGAATCTATCTCTTTTTAGGACTGAATCTAAGAATCCTTTATAGACTTAGTTTACTGATAAGAAAAATATACCTGAACCATCACTTCAAGTGTTCATGTTTTGCTGCACTTAGCTTTAGAAGAACAAAGCAAAATCTTGAGATAACCAGTTAATATCAGCAATTTCATGAAGAAATCAAGAGAAGCAACTTTCAGGGAAATCAATGGTCAGTGCACACTCCGTCCTACATGACAAGAAATGAAGATAGAGATAGTGACCCTGAGGAACAAGGGAGTTCTCCATCAACCCAACCAGAAGACTTTGAGATCTGCAGGCTTCACGTTCTGGGACAAAGCAGGCACTGTCACCATGGCTGTGAAATGTGTTTTATAATTGTGTCTGTGATTTTTTTTTTTTTTAAAGAGAGGGACAGTGAGAGAGACAGAAACAACTTTATTTAGTTTTTCACATGACCTTAGTTGCTCCAACACTCAGTTGTGTACGTGGTGCTGGGGTTCGAACCAGGGTCCTCGTGCTTGTCAGGCAAGCGCCAAAACCGCTGAGCCACCGCTCCAGCCCTGTGTCTGTGATTTAAGAAATTCAGTTTACTTGTAGATCTTAATTTATAAAAGAGTCCTGTTGTCAGGAGGGCTATTGTGTCTATGACCCTCTGTTTTTCTAAACTTCATTTAAATAATTGTAAACTGTCCAAAGCAAGTGTAGTATCTGCTACCTCTTGTAATTACTCACAGTTCTTCAAACTTAGAGGCTACTTACAATGTGTTGTTCCATAAATATTTCAGATACAGTGCTGGAGGTGCAGCTCAGTGGCAGAGTGCATGCTTAGCATGTGCCAAGCCCTGGGTGCAGTCCCCAGATCAAAAACAAAAACAAAAAGCAATCAAACAAACTTTCAGATGCAAACACAGCAGGTCTTCTACGTCTTCAGTGCAGCTTGTGCAGCATCTGGGGTGAGTCCTTATAAAACTCCTCGTAGGAATTTAGGAGGAGGTAGATACATTTCAAGCAGGACAGTATTTTCAGCAGTTCTATTTTATATGCATATGGCTTTCACTTTATTAAAAAATCACTAATAGAAATTGTTCCTTTACTCAGGCCTTCCACTATCCTTCACTGCAGGATATATTAGTCATGTCAGACCCAAATTTACCTCTGTCCCACACAAACCTCCTCTTATCTTGCTGATGGTTACCGTAAATTACTGACATCAGCAAAGCTTTGTCAGGAAACTGAGGTAATCGAAAACTCCAGAGAAGTTGAAGAAAATGCATCCTGGATTATTTCAGGCTTCTTCCTCTTTCATACAGTTCATGTTCCTCATCTGAGTCACTGCTAGGACAGGTCAAAGGCTCCACACGCATTCAGTGTTGGTAGAAGGCTTATTTATCCACATTTCCCCTTGACTTACTCTGCTCAGGTGGCAGTGGGTTTTGCCTCACTAATTTTACAATTTAATCAGTATCTGGACATCAGAAGTGGAGGCTGATGTTGTTCTGCATAGTTAGTGGTTATTTGAGAAGTGAGATTGTTCATCCATGTGGGTAATATTTGTGCCCTGATGTAACCTTTGTAAACAGTTCTCAAACACCTTTATGTATTCAATATGAATTTCTTATTTGTATTGGAGTCCTTCCACTGGTTCCTAGTTTAACATCACATGCTGTCTTTGCTGTTTTCTGTCTTGTCCTTAAATAGTTCCTCTACTCAGCTAATGATTGGGTTCCATGGGAGACTAATGTCACTGACAGCATCTTTCAAAGTGCTCTCACATTTCCCTGATTCTTACTAGGCTTCAGGTTTTGTGCTGGGCTTAGGAATCAGTGTTCTCAGTTTCTTCCCTCCAGGAATTTACCATTTTGGGGAAACCAAACCTTGGATTAATGCCTTAATGCCACATAGACAGGGCACTTACTGAAGCCTGAGGAGGAGCATTTCTAGGGTTAGAGTATTAGGGGAAATCGTTTAAAGAAAGGTACCCTTGAGTTATGTTCTGGTGGCTATAGAGGGAAGTGTATCTAGGCAGATGCATTCAGTGTAATATTGAGAGATGATGGAAAGGGAGCAAAGGAGGCGTCAGCGCCTGGAAACTACGTAGACCAAGCTAAGGAACACGATCCATATTTTGGGTGCTTTGATGAACCATGAGAGGATTTTGACATGATCAAAATTTGTACTAGTTAATGCAGGAGATATTTACTGAATATGTCTTTGGGGACAATAACTCACAGAAATAGGTCTACAAGGATAAAATGGTCCCTACCCTTACTGAACTTACAGGTTGAAGAGGTTTAAGAAGTGAAATAAGATAGAAGTGAAAACAAAAAAAGAACCAAAAGAGCATTTTGACTCAATGTAGATATGTTATAAAGTGATAAGCCACAAAGGTATTTAAGGATGTGGTGTGAAGGGGAGATGACCAGATATTTCTTGTGAGCATTCTTTGCAACATTATTCTTTTATTATTTTTTTTGTTTTCAACCTTTTAAAAAGAAATATGTCTACATAAGCACTAAAATCGTGGCTTTGGTTGCATTTCTGGCGTCGAGGTCAAGGACAAGATAGTCCAGCCGGTGCAGGTCTCTCTGCTCATCAAGCTGGGCTGCTATTCTGCCCCAGTGCTCTGTGTGGCATATGGAGCTGAGCTGAGAGCTACAGTTACCTAAAACCCTAGGGGCAGAGGAGGATTGGAGAATAGCTGCGGAGGAGAACAGGTAGGCTGAGCTGAAGCAGACTGAGAAAGCACTGGCCAAGGCCCAAGACTACTGCATATTGAAGTAGGCTCCTGAGCCTCCTTTCCCCAGCCCCAGCAGATAAATAAAGCTTTCTCCTTGTGTGAAAACAAACAAAACACTAAAAATACTAAAATTGTGATGAAATAATGTTAAAAACACATCTGTGTTATCCCAACAGCTAGGGAGGCTGAGGTGAGTTCAAAGCCAGCCTCAGTGACTTAAGGAGATCCTAAGCAACTTAGCAGACCTAGTCTCAAAATAAAAAATAAAAAGGACTGGGAATGTGGTTCAGTAGTTAAGCAGCCCTGGATTCAATCCCTGGTTAAAAAAATCTGTAAAGAACATAAAGTGGGGCTTTATTCTTTCTGAGAGCCCCCCATCAACCCACAGTGATCACTCAGTTCCCTGCTGCATTAGTACCAGGCAGCAACTTAGTGAGACTGGAGCCAGTGTGACCAGCCAAGAGCTATTAGGGAAATTGACAGAATTTGTTGTACACCTGGCATAGGGGTAAGAAAATAGTGCTGGAGAGAGACAGGAAGAGATGACTCATAAGACCTGGTAACCCAGCAGGATGAACATGAAGATATTTACCTGTCCCTTTTAGATCAAGCGAAATTTGAGGTGCTGCTGAGAGCATCAGGCAGCCATACCCAGTCTGCATTTTGATGGGCAGGCATCGTGCACAGGAGGAAGTCCAACATTGAGTCTTTGATATATACACAGGAATCGAAGCTGTGGGTGTTGAAAAAGTCACTGAAGCACAGAGATGGGAAGGAGGAGAGCAGAGAGCCCCAGAGGGGCTCTGGGAAATGCTACTATTTAAAGGTTGAATGAAAAGGCAAACCTTGGTCAGTGGGTAGGAGGAAAACCAAGAAGAATGTGGTTAGGGATTTAAAAGAGTAATGTTAAGGAGGAAGTCATCAATGGGATTAAAAGCTGCATGTTCTATGTGTAAAGATGTGCTATGATTTTCAAAACAAATTAAATACATTAGGTGGGATTGTTATTGCTAGAAACATGCAATAACTGACTAATGGCATATAAAAAACACCACAAAGCTTAGAGAGAAAGCACATTAACCAGGCTTTCAAGATGATATACCATCTTCCTGAAATAAAATGTAAAGAATGGCATGCTGGCCTTCTGTGAAGGAGACACAGAGTTCAGTTTGTTTTTCTAGTAAAGAGCTGAGAGATGTTCAGTGAACTGTTCCCTTGCTTTTGTACCTGTGCCTTTTGTGGCCCACTCATGGGTGGGCAGGCAGTGGCAAGCATGGAGTAATGGGGTGGAACAGAGCTCATGGGCTCCTCTGAGAATCTGTCCCAGTACCTGGTCTCACTGGTTCCCAGTTATAGGCCACCGGCTACCAGAGCAATATATCAAAGCACACTGCAGTTGACTCACTCCTGTCTTGCCTCATTTACAGATCTCCCAAAATTCTTACCAAATCTCAGTGACCTAAGTACATTGCAGGAATTATTAGTCAATTTCACAGGATGCTTAGATCTGGAAAAGGTTAAGATCATACCAAAGTAATGAATCTGGGGAGTGGCACATTGCACTCATTTCTATTACTGCACTCAATCAAGTTCAAAGAAGAAAATCTGCTTGGATTTCCCTGCTGCTTAATTTCCAAATGTTCCTCTATTTTTCTCTGACATTTCCTACCTGAAGTAAGGTTTTGGTTCCCACACAACACCCTTTTCCTCTGCTTTCTGGTTCTTCCATTATCTTGGTCTGCCCTCTGACACTGTTTCCCAATTTATGTTTTCCTTTCTCATTTCCCTCTTCTTAGCACTGACACGAGCCACAAACCTGTAGCCATAATGTCTGACTCACTCGGTGCTTCTCCTGCTAATGGACACCATGTGGAACAGGAGACAGGAAAAATATGCTTTACAGGAAATCAGACGATAATGCTTGCACTTTGGTGCCCTTTGAAACAAGAATTTAATTATCCTAATTAAAAAGATTACCTTATAGAAGACATTTGGGAGAAAGAGAAGGCAGTTTGTCTTTTTCTTGATGACATGCATCTCAAAACCAAAAGGATATCCTTGCTGATATTTGTTTTATGTGCTAAAGTCCACCACCAAGAGAATGCTTAGGTCAGAAAGTGATCTTGATTTTTTGACTCAGCTAAGAGAACGAATACTTGAGGGCTGGCTATGATTTGTCTCAGGTGTATTATAACAAAGGGCTGCTATAACAAAGTACCACAGACTAGGTGGCAGAAAACAACATGAATTTATTCTCTCACAGTTCTGGAGGGTTGACATCCAAAACCATGGCATTGGCAGGGGTGGTTCTGTCTGAGAGGTTGAGAGCAGAATGTGCTCCATTTCCCTCTCCTGGTTTCTGGGGAGCAATCATTGTGCTCCTTGGTCTATAGATGTATCACTCCAGTCTACACCTTCTTCACTTGGCCCCTTCCCTGTGTATAAACATCACTCTTCTTGAAAGATCATCTGTCATATTGGCTTAGCCTACCCTAATGACCTCATCTTAACTTGATTATATCTACAAAGATCCTCTTTCCAAATAAGGTGTCATTCATGGGTGATCAGGTGTTAGGACTTCAGAACATCTTTTGGGGGAAGAAAAGATGAGACCCAAACAGGGAGTTAGGATCGAACATATCTAACCTTTTCCATTTCTTCCTCCCCTCTGCCTGCCTTTCACTTCTTAATGCTTCTAGCTCCTTATTCCCCCAGGGATCCAAGAGCAGCCCTTTGTTCTAGGGGCAGCACTGAAATTCAGCCCTTTACTTCTCTTCAACCAATAAAGGCAAATTTCACCTGTGCTTCCCTCTCTAAGGGCTCAACTTGTAACAATAGCATTGATAAATTAATCCAAGGGAAGGTGATAATACATGTTAATAGGCAAATATCTCTCCACAGGAATTTGCATCTATCTGGAGACAGTGCTTTAACATAAAGGTGCTGGTAGAAATTCCGCATTGGGTAAGACTTTCTTTTTTAGTAGACAGGTCTTTCTGGGACCCTCAAATCATATCTGTCTCCTCCGTTTGTGCAAAAGATGGCCCCTGTCTGTCACTCTCTTAAGGGAAAGTAATCACGGAAGATAATTTAGTCTATCTTTGAACTGGTTGCATTTATTCATCCCATGATTGTAAATGTGCCAAGGGGGATTTGCTCCTCACAAGGAAGTCCATCAAGTGAAAGAATTTGGTTCCAGAAAATGCCGACCTGGGGATGAAGCATGAAGAATATAAGCCCATTTTAAGCCATGGATAATTTTCAAAGAATGAACATACGAGAGGGAGGGAATTTGGTTGCTAGGAAAATAGAATAAACATAATCTCCCTTCCCTCTTATTTTATCACTTTGGGGTGGGCTGTGCTTGCCAGTCTTGCTGGGGAATGCCTGTCCCTCCCAACTCAGTGGTGACAGACTCACAGTGATGCCTGCATGTCTGTCTCACAGGTGTGGGATCTACTTGCCAGCTTAGCGAGACTTTGGAGGAATCTCCCACAGTGGTTGTAAAGAGAAAAGGAGAGAGATAATAGTTCACTGGCATTAATAATCTACTTCCTCCAACCGGCTGAAAGCCGGAATAATAGCCTCAGCACTTGCCCTCCTACACCCCCTCCTCTGGCTCCGCCGCTGTCAGATTCTCTTCCCTTCTCCACAACTGGGAACTCTAGGGAGCAGATTGTTTTGGCTGGAATTAGCCGGGCACAGATGGTACCACCTGCTGCATGTTCCTTACTTCTTATTGGCTTCTCTCTCAGCTTTGCGAGTTTTTGTATTTTTTAGAAGTTCAGAGGAAGGGGAAATGGCTGAGGCCCTTGCTCATGCCTGATTCTAGCACAGCTGTTTTGAGCAAACTGGCAACTGTGGAGATTGTGCTAGTGCACGCGGAATGGGGAAGGTGCTTCCACAGAAGCATGCCACGGTGGCATCCTGTTTGCTCTATCTACTGCTTCAGTTTCCAAAATATGAAACTTTCTTTGGGCCAAACAATTTCTGCTTTCCAGTCTGACAGATCCGCCTGTGACCAGACACAAGGCAGGTGGTCTTGCAAGAGCCTGAGAAATGAGATTTCTCTCATTCTAAAATCAGAGGGTATAGAATGTCATGTTACTGTCCATTTATAAGGGGGGAAATTATGAATAGTCCATGAACAGTTTGCTAAGCTCATTTCTGAGCCATTCAGTGGGAATAAAAACCCACGAATCCTCAGAATCTCACAGCATGAACTTCAGAGATTAACAAACTCAGTTTCTTCACTGATATAAAACGTGACTTTGGATTGAAGGACCCTAAAATTCCCTGAATTCTGAATGTCATCTGCCATCCTTCTCCCTCTTCTAATATGTTTTGTCACATTTTTTTGTTTGTTTTATTTTGTTTTGTTTTTAAGAGAGACTTAATTTTATTTTTTCACCTGGCATTTGGTTTTCCTCCACTTAGTGGTGCATGTGGTGCTGGGGAGTGCATCCGAGTCCTCGTGCATGCCAGGCAAACGCTCCACTGCTGAGCTACTTCTCCAATCTCTAATGATCTTCTTTCTACATTCAAAAAGTCAAACCCATTCCTGCTTCCAGTATCTCCATCTGTTTTTCCTTCTTCTGGAACACTCTCACTCCAGATCTTTCCATAGCTCACTTCTCATTCTTCAGGCTCCACTCTAACACCCCTGCCTCAAAGAGGTTCTTCCTGATAATCCCCCATCTCCAAATGAGACCACCTGCCCCCACTTGCATCTCACTCATTATTACATCGTCTTTTGTTATCAACAAAACAGCGCTATCTACAGGGATCTATAATATGGTTTTGTTTTCTACCTTTCCCACCAGAATGTACCTCCCTGAAGGCAGGGATATTGTCATTTTTTCACCATTGTATCCCTAGGACACACACACACACACACACACAAACACACACACACACAAAACCCTAATTGAAGGAATAGTGTCATTTTATGTTTAAACAGAGGAAATACCATGATATAGAAGGAACATGCTTGGGACTTCTATACAGCTATAGTCTCTAAGCCACCTGGTACTTCTTATTATCATTATTTATATATGTCTGTCTCTGCCAGCTTGTAAAAACCTGAATTTAGTAATTCCATCTAGTTTATATTTGTCTTCCCATAGTTACTAGTATTGTGCCTTATACTCAGTAGGTACTCAGTAAATTGAACATTATTAACATTGCTATTTATTAGTTCCATTTTTAGAGCAACTAAATTTAATAGAATTGAAGTTCATAGAAGTAGTAAAAGCATTACCAGAAGCAATAAAAATATCTATGCCAAAAGTGAACACCTGGCTTTTGGCTCCAGTTCTGCCTGTAAGTATGGGGTGATCTGAGGTTTTATTTCCTTTAAGCTCCAGCATTTGAAGAGCTAAAGGTTTGGATGAGAGGGTGTCTAAGATACCTTCACATCCTAATCCTCTTTGGTCTTTTCCCATCTATTCCAATATTCCCAAGGCACGTTTATGAATCTCCTACTGCTCCAGCTATACTGTTCATATCTGCTGCCCCACTTCCTCCTCTGATCATTTCTGTATCCTTTAATGCACTTGGGATTCAAAAAAGTCATGACCAGAGACAGGATGATGCTGAAAATTGTGGGTGGAGAGGTGGAGAATTGAGTACTGCCAAGATCCTTTGCAAAAACTAGTGGGTAAAATGTATCCACTGTAGTCAATAGTGTTTGAAGCACATTTCTCAAAATTGAGAATATCTGTGGGCCTCAGTTAATGGAGACTCTAGCCCTTAAATGATTAATAGCCCTATATGATGTGACATCTTAGAATAATACAGGTTTTCAAAGTAGATTATTTTCATTCCACTCTTGCATGGAAGAGTTCTTATAGACCAGAACAAGCTTCTTGCAGGAAGTAGAGAAACTAACTCATGCCCTTTGATGTTTCA
This sequence comes from Aplodontia rufa, assembly GCA_004027875.1. Classification (NCBI taxonomy): domain Eukaryota; kingdom Metazoa; phylum Chordata; class Mammalia; order Rodentia; family Aplodontiidae; genus Aplodontia; species Aplodontia rufa. The sequence goes on along the minus strand of PVKS010007996.1, from coordinate 50,650 downwards.
ATAGCCATTTGAAGGAGAGTTTTACTACAGTATTCTGGAAAGAGTACTGAAAAATGTTTCAGAAGACTGGGATTCTGCGATTTCAGAAGTCTGTGTTCAACTGCTTTCTAGATCATTGTGGGGCAGAAACAACTGGGGTGCTCTCAAAAATATGTAGACTTTGTTCATCTATATAACACTTGGGTGCTAGATTAACTTCTGTTATTTTTCTAAGTTTTATAAAAGATTTTCTTCCTACTCTACTCATGGGAGAGTTTATTGAACAATGAGGACAAAATTTTTGATAGCTTTAATGTAGACACAAAGTGTATTATAATTTGGTCAAGCCATGAAGGAGTTTATAGCATAGGCTGATTTGTAGGTGAAAGCATCTGATCCAAAGAGTCATGAAAATAGTGGGAATATTATTTGTGCAAATCATGATTGTAATTTTCATTTTAAAAATCAAGGTAGTATATATTAAGTAGTTCTTGAGGTCAGTATTCTCCTTCTTCTAAGATGTTGTTGACTGTTCCATCATTTTGAATGAAACATCCCTTTCCATGGAATTATCTTTGGTAAGATAAATGTGATTTATATTGCAGAAAAAAAAAAGAACAGGTTTCTATTTAGATGTTAGGTTGATTATTCTTCTGCCGATTCATTCTAGTACTGGCTTTTTAAGGGTTAAAAAAAGTTGGGGGGCTCAGCAGTTTTGGCGCTTGCCTGGCAAGCACAAGGACCCAGGTTCAAACCCCAGCACCACATACACAACTAAGTGTTGTAGCAACTAAGGCCATGTGAAAAACTAAATAAAGTTGTTTCTTTCTCTCTCACTGTCCCTCTCTCTTTAAAAAAAAAAAAAAAAAAAGTTGGGAAGTTAGGTAGGGGCTGGTGCTGCACTAGCCTGGCATGTGTGAGTTCAAACTCCAGCACCACGCACACAACAATGTCTTGGAGCAATGAAAGTCACATGAAAAACTAAACAGAATACTGTCCCTCTTTAAAAAAAAAAAAAAAAAAAAGTTGGGTAGGTTGGTTTGTACTTCCCTCTTTTCCCTCTTGTTTAGATGTACCTTCCACAGGAAACCTATGAGCTCACACTTTCTAAGCATGTTCAGTAATGAAGTGGTAGACCTCCACAGAATGTTTCGGGACTGCAGGAAGTGGTTGAGGGTTATTCAATAGCTGGTGTTCTCACTTTTTGTCTGTACTAATCCTGGGCAGCACTGCAGGATTGGGAAATGGTGTTTGTGTTGGAAGTGGTGTCATTCAGAAGAGATGTAAAAACCAAGGTCTAAGTTGCTTGTGGTCACTAAATATACTGTAACGTTTTCTGTGAGCATGGGGATGTTCTTGAGTTTCCTTTCTAAATTTGTATTCTTTTATCCATCCATAATTTTTTTAAAGTAATTTGAAGGCAGCATTTCTCTTTTCCTTAACAAAACTAGAATGGAGTAAAACTATAATTCTTTGCCCTGTAATAATACTGTTTTAGGAATGGATAAAAGTGATTCTTGTTTAAGGAAATGTCCTAAACTAAAATCCAAGTTTCCTATAAAATGAGTAAAGTTAGTATATATTTTCTCTATTTAATTGTTGGTGTATCTTATAAATTATATCAGTTCATATGTGTGTGTGTGTGTGTGTGTGTGTGTGTGAAGCTGTCTTCACAACAAAATAGAAAAGCACTCTGTTCAGACTCTTTCCATATAGAGTATTGTTTTTTGTTAACACTAGCTATGTAAGTGTACACACTAACTTAGCAAAACTACACACACACAAACACATGCACACGCACACATTTACACTTTACTTCCCTTTGATTGCTCTGAAAAATGGTCAGAACAGGATCATAATGCACAAATCTTTCTCTGAATATTTCCTTATGTTAGTTCAGTTCCTTCTGAATTCTGTTCTTGCCAATGCTAAATTTCTTGCCAGGGCAGTAGTCTATTTTTAACATTTTGGGGGCTTATCCTTCATTCCAAATCTAACAGGCATATTTCATGGAGTAAAAGCTGACTGGGTGCACTTACAACTCAGGATCATCAGGATTTGCAATTTGTGTGGTGTCAAAGGTATGAATGAGAAAGACCAATCAGAATACTTAAAAGATCATTTGTCACCACTTTAATCTTCATGTATTTTTTACTCATCACTTTCTTTGACTAAAACTATTAGAATCCTTGTCATACTCTTCTCAAGGCCAAATGGGAACAGTGGTGTTCATTTTCTATTTTCAATATTTTGGAGCATTTTAACATGTCACACTAGATTATCAGTGGTAGGTGACTGTTATAACAGAGAAAGTTTTAGCTTGTGGCATACTCAGCATCATATCATCTCGATGTATTTCTCTGACTAATTCCATATTTCATATACAAATGAAGACTGAGGGATTTATTTCTGTTACTTAATAGCATTTGTTTAATTCAGAGATTAATATATCATCTTCAACCCTGAAACAGAGGCCCTCTGAAACATCAGACCCAAAAAATTGGACACGGCCTACTAGCCCAAAAAGAACATGCTGCCAATTATCTCCATGTTTATTTAAATATTTTGCTCTAAAGGAAGCAATCATTCCTTTATACTTCTTTAAATTTAGTATTGACATTTTTATTTTGGGAAAGGAGGTCTTTTTTTTTTTTAACATGGATACAGGAAAAGAAAACTCTCCAATAAAAATATTGTCTAAAAAGTTTGTTTTGTCTGCATGATTTACTAAATATGTACAATTTCAATTCACAGCGAAGGTAACAAAGATTTAAACAGCCAACATCACAAATGTCTCAAGTTCTAAAAAAAAATTCACTGTGCACAGTTTAACAATTGAATTGAATAAAAACCAAAGCTAAGCCTTCAGTCTGAATCTTTCTTTATGATGGGCACAAGCCACATATTTTCTTCATCTTTGTTACACGATGCATATTTCAGTGACTAAAAGCCCCTTCCCATTTTAGTATATTAGGTTATGTCAGTACATACTTGAGGCATAAACTGCCTCTTGCTTTAATGGTTCGTGATGTGTTCACATATGTGTTGGAACAGTCATTAATGTATAAAATGATCGGATGAGTCACCTGTGACTTTTAAATACTTCAAATGTAGGAATGTTTTGTTGTATGTGTAATTTTTAGAAATTTATAGGTATGTATTCAAGCAATA
>PVKS010007996.1:0-42500 GCA_004027875.1 Aplodontia rufa | reverse complement strand
AGTGTGTCTGCTTATGTCTGAAAGACCAACACAACCGGATCTAATCCAGGAAGAGTTAGGAAGATGCATTTTCATCTCATAATTTGGCTTTCTAGTGCTTGCTGATGTATTGCAGTTAACAAACTAGAAGAACTTAGGCAGCTGCTGAAGGAAAACTCACAGTGGAAGCTTTTAATTGCTACCTGTCTCATTAAACATTTGGGAATACATCCCATAAAATGAGACATTTCTAGTGATTTAGCACATATCGTCATCAGGTAATTCTCTTCCTTACATTGTTAAAACAAGTAGCTGTATAAAAGTGAGAAAGATGGCATCATTGCTGCATTGGCACTGATGTCCTCTGCTTCTTACATCACGAGTTAGTTGCTTTGAAAATGGGCTTTAGTTAAACAGGAACAAACTGCTAAGTTAGGAAGGAGCAGAAATAGAGGAAAGAAGATGTTAAGTATGCCTCATTGGTCATGTGATTCTAAGACTCAAAATTTAAGAAGAAATCATTTGAAAATACAAATCTAATTTGAAAACACAAATTAGAAAGATGTATGTCATGGAGGCTGAACTAATTCCAAATAGTGTTTTCCCTCTAAAGTTTTCCATAAGATGTCAGCCACTTATTGAGTGTTAAAATACTCTTCAGCTAGAGAATGCAGTATTTCCTTTGGCATTCCAGGCAGTTTCTAACCAGTGTTTGGAACTTGAAACCAGTGCCAAGCCTAAACACATCTGGTTGATTCCAGGCCACAAATAGCACTGGAATGCCTTCAACACCTTCCATAGCTGCCATACTTAAAAAGTTTATTTCCAAAATAGAACTGACAAAAAAATTATCAGCCTGATGCTCCAGAGTTAAAGTCAGAAAAGTGTCATGTACAGCACTACTGTATCGTACATGAATCGATGTGCTTCTATTTCCTAACACAAACATGCAGTTTAGCAAATTAAATTAAAAACCAGCATTAGTAGATTTAACCCCATTTTCACTTGCTAAGTGTCACATTACAAGATTGGGAACCCATTCTACACACTTCAGGTATTCAGTTATATGGTGATATATAATCTCAGTACTCAAATATATCTAATAATGTTATTGAATGCCTTCAGGCTTGCCACTATTTAGAAAATGCTGTAGACTGCTATATGCTGTTTCATTAATGGTCTTTATATTACTGGAATGTCCAGTAGAAATTTAGTGATGATTCATGTGGTAAGGGATGGTATTTAAGTAGGAAGAAGTTATTTACCTGTAAGAGAAGAAATTGAAAAGCTTTTCTGGGTGATTAGTTGTATTGGAAATTTTAAAAATTCAGCTAACTTACTTCAAGGCAGCTAACAGTCTAAAGAAAATGAATCTAATTCAAACCCCGTATCATTCTTTAACTTTCAGAAAAGATGTTTTGAATGAAGTAAACTGGATAACAGATAATTCCAATGGAATTCCAGGAGTCTGGAGAGATAGCATGCTTTTGCATTTGACAAGACCAGCATGGTGGGAAGGTAATTTAACAGGAAGCAGAAGTGTATTTGGGAAAAAGACAAGATTTTTTTTTTTTTTTGCCTTCTAGGAAATTTTAAGTTGCTGTGTTATGAATTTGGTCTCTCTTGTGTCTACTTGTATTTTTAAAGAAATGATACTACTGAGAGAAAGGATAAGATGTTTATAGAAATAAATAATTCATCCATTGGGATAGGATGGTACAGTATTCAATAGGGGAGATGGGTTCTAGAATCTGATTGGGTTCAAATCCATATTTTACAACTAGTTGTGGTGCAGTCTCAGGCATGTTAACCTCTGAGGGTCAGAGTCCCTGCAAGTAAACGAAGAGCATTTGGGGACCTAACTTGTGGGCTGGCCATAAGGAGTAAAGGAGACAATATATGTAAAATGTTTAGCACAAGGATTTCATAGTAAGCACTCAGTTAACATTACATCATTTTATTCTTATTCATTAATACACATTCAATAATTTCCCAGGTTTTAGTAAAATGCATGCATCAGGGGCAGAGTACATGGAAGAAATAAATCTGAATAGAGCAAAAAGAAATTATATATGAAAAATTAGTTGGTGCTTTAGTTGTTACACTGTGGATGGGCAAAACTGCCCTGAAACTTGTTTTGGATAACTAATGTCTCATGAGCTCAGAAGCACAAAAAGGTTCACTGGTTAGGTCACTTCATGGAGACAATGTGTGAATAATTTTGAGTGAACTTTACATTTGACATAGCTCTCTCTTTTCTAAAGCAATGAACCACAGAGCAGTGTCTTGAGAGAGAACAAGTATTAGCCAGCAAGCACAAGTTTCAAGATCTGTTAGAAATGGTGGGAGAAGCCTGCTAAACCTGCAGACTATCATATCACTATTCTATGGTTATAACCAATTTTCAGAAAATTCATTCAAAAAATTATAATAGAAATAAATTACTTCTGCATTATGAACAGACAAATTGAAAGAAAAAAATGTTCAGCTATGATGCCATACAAAATACAGAATCTGGGAATAGGTAAGAGTTTTGACATATATACCTTACACTAAATATTCTACTAATCCTGAGAAGTTTCACTATTAATACTTTAATAAAGTCAATTTAAATAGGAACTCACTTGGACACTCATCTCTTTTTAACTCGTTGTATTGGTTTACCTGATTCAAAAATAGATGTCCTAGAATTAAATTTCCACATGAGCAATATTCAGAAAAACATCCAAATTGATACTGAGAGAATCGAAACTTTTTAAGGTAAGGTTTTTTCCTCTAATATCTAGGTTTATGATTCATCTGACAGCTAGAATGATAACTGAAGTTAATAATAAGTGGAGGGTTTGTGGTATGAAAAACTGATCATATAACCAAGATACAGAATTGACTAATAATTTACTTAAAACTTAGACTTTACTCAAAAATGGAAAAAAAAATTGTTACTTTTCTAAATAAGATGGGTTTAAAAGCACCTTCCATAATGTCTCACTAGAACAAGCACTCAATAAAGATCAGATTAAATTTTAGTGGAATACAAATGAGTTTTTGACAGTGCCTAACAGGAGTTCGCTTTTATATTTCACAGTCCTTGTTCGTGACAATTAATCCCATTGAATTCAACATTTACATAATTTTTCCTTCCTCTGACCCAGTCCCAGATCACAAGAAAGCAAGCAAGCAATAAGCCATTGGTAATAAAAATTAAGCAATATATATGACTTTGGTATCTGCCTAGGAAACAAATTAAAATAGGTTAATGCAAAAAAGCACAGACCCTAAGAATAAGTAGCTCAGAATATTATTTTTAATTTTAAATATTCTATATGTGAATTGTAGGCAGATATACAAACACACTTTATCAATAACACATTCATAATCAACACATAATAATCAAATGACAATTCAACTTTATTTCCCAAATTTAGAATCAATCAACTCAAAGACAGTTCTTAATTATAATATTCATATTAACTCATTCTGAAAATATTACTAGTGATTAACATAAACAAAAACAAAGACTTGTGGAGCCCAATTAGGATAGGAAAATGGACTGTATTTACACATGTATAGAAAATTCATGGAGAACTTCACTTGCATGGAACCTAATACGTTGACAGTAGCAATGTCATGAGATGTTTGGCCAAGAGACCAAAAAGTTAACACTGGAAACTTGACAAGCTGAAAAGCCAACAAGATAATTAATATCAAGTTTGAGAAACCAGTGGATGGTTAGCATCCTGTTGCTAAGCAATGCTTCTGGCAGCAGATCTCTTATCTTAAAGGACCAGAATATTTTACTTTTTAAAATAGTTTATTTTTCAAATTAGTTAATTAATTTGTCAACTTTTGGGTCTCTCAATGATCTATATACCTATGGAACTTATAGATTAATTTATAGGAAATAAATATATTGACTGGATGTCAATATGTATGACAGCCCTCACTAAAATAAAAGTTTTTCACTCACCATGTAGTAAATGATAGAGTTTGCATATGGTCATATAATAAAATCAATCAGAGAGGGAAAGATGCCTTCAGTGAAGTGCCTATTGCAGCTGAACAATGAAATACAAAATATATTTGAGGTTGATTAAAATATTAAAGTAAATTTAGGTATGAAAATATTTTTACTTTTTAAATGCTTAAATAAGACTTGGTATTAAAGAAAATAGCTATGATAAAAGGTAAAAGTAGGAAAGTTTTGACATTTCATACATATCACACGCGTATCAGAGCTGTCTGGATTTGTATTTTGATTTGCGTTGTCTTTACAGTATCACTAGTGGAACTTTAAAAATAACAACAAAGAATAGCAGATCATTGGAGAAAAAGAAAACCAGATTGGTTGGGGTAGGAACAGTTATTTATCAACTTTGTGCTCTTCACAAATATCCTGAACATTTAATTGACAGAATTTGTCTACCTTTGTTGAAAGTTTCAGCCTGATTCTGGTCCCTTTTGCTGACTCCCACACATGCCCAGTGATGAGGGAGGCATGATGATGAGTACAAGCACTCTCCAATGATGCCTTTCAATTTCCAAGCAGGGTACCATGTATGCAGGCAATTAAAATATAATAGGAACTACTCACAGTCCTATTCTTTTTTGCCTTATCTTCACTTTTACCCCCAAAACATTAATTTTAGGTTGATGTTTTCCCCTCCATATTAAAATGATTGATGCTGGTTGCAGTGGCACATGACTGTAATCCCAGTGACTTGGGAGGCTGATGTAGGAGGATCATAAGTTCAAAGCCAACCTCAGCAATGCAGCAAGACCCTAGGCAACTTGGTGAGATTCTGTCCCAAAATAAAATATTAAAAAAATGGCTGGGGATGTTGCTCAGTGGTTAAGTGCCATTGGGTTCAATTCTTGGTAAAAAAAAAAAAAAAAAGTAGATTTCCTGGTTTAAAAGTGAGATATTTTCCAATAATTCCCCCCCCTTCCAATACTTTGACTGAGATTTTACACTTTTTTTTTTTTTCTGATCCATGCCCACCCAGAGAAAAATGCCAGATTTCTACTAGAGAAGAACTGAAGATGGGTTAAGGGCTGGGAGGAGGCAGAGTTATTATGTTCAGGGTGGGAAGAGGAGGGAAGATGGGAACAGAGGTGGAGCTTAGTCATAGGGCTGCAAGTCAGATCATGGATTGGAGGAAATAATATTGCTTACATTATGGTACTTCACTCTCTTTTTTTCTTTTTAAAAATTAATCAACTATCTCTTTACTCACAGGGAAGAACTAGGTAGGCTACTGTCTTGTCAACTCTGTAATTAATTATTCCTGATTAGTGATGCATGAATTGAAAATAAACTAATTAAATTTAGAAAGTTTTATTTTAGCCTTCTAAATATAGGTAGATTCAGTAACTCATTTGGTCTTTTACTTTTCTCTCAAATACTCGGTTGATTCCAAATGTGCTCAATCTATAAGAACCAAACAAAATCACCCCAAACCATGGCTTACTTGATGTTTGGATGATAAAAATGAATATATCATTGACTAGATTTATCATTAGATTTATATATACAAATGCTCATTATAGTTTAAGAATTTGAAAATATTTTCATTAATTAGCCTGAGTCATGCTGTTTTGTTGCCCTGGCCATTTAAATATTCCTTTGCCTCGATTTGTAAATTTGTTTTATAGATTAGCTTGAAAGATATGAAGACAAGCACACTCATAAACACATGAATGATCCAATAAACAGGCAACAAAAAAGTCCTACTGAGCTAGGCAAAAGCATTATTTCTTCCTTGTTGAAGGTATCAGCATATGCTACATCTTATGTTGCACAAGTGTACTCATTAAATATTATGAAATGTACAGCAGGCCTGGAAGCTCTAACTAGCTAGTCAAAGTCACTCATACCTGTGTGTTCGTATTTATGTCGCAGAAGGGAACTGCTTTTCTGGAATGTCTTGTCACATAAGTCACATGCATACATGCCACTCTCTGTCTTCTTGATCTTCTTTCGAGACAGACAGGAATCGGAGTCTGTCATGTCATCTAGGCCTGACATGTAGTCTTGTGCTCCATCAAGCAATTCTCCCTGTGATATAATCACATAGTTCAACTCAGTCTTTTCTCTTTGTGTTTATACCAAACAACTCTGCATAGGCTGACATTTGGAGAACCTCAAAAATGCTTGCTATTAATCGATCTCATTTTTTTTTAAAAGTTATTTTCCCTCAACAATATATAAAGTTTCACATTTTGACAAAAGCATAAACCTTCTCTGTCCTCGATGGTAGAGTTTGCTGTTTTTCAAGGACAGAAAATGGTCAACTCTGACAGTAGAAAAAACATAAATTTTTCTAAAATCCTCCTTTTCTTATACCAGGAAATATCCATGGATGAGCATTCAATATCAGAATTTGTGTATTTTCCAGCATGTTTTACTTTAGAAATGATCTGTAGCTGTAGAAACCCCATTTTAATTGAATTTTATATTTAGGTACAAAATGTTATTATTATGCAATCTATTTAAATGTATGTCTACCAACTAAAAGCCTCAAGCTATATTTTTATATTTAATTTTCTAATTTGAAATAGGGAATATTAATAACACATTTTATCAATGTTCTATCTATGTTAAAACAGCCTTCAGCATTGAGCAATAATGAATGTGGATCGGTAAATTATTAAATTTCTTGATATTTATTTTGTCTTGATCCAAAGGAGTGCAAACTTGCATGATAACATACATTTCCATTTGCTAGCCCACAGTTCAGTTTTCTTAGACTACGTTTGCACTAATTAATATTAGAGAAGATTAAATAGGCTTAAATACATTTACAAAGAGGGCAGATGTACTGTAAATTGGAATACTGGAACAGCTGGTACAGAGGTGCACTGCCACTTACGCGCCTGTTTTTGCAAACAGGGATTAGACTGCATAATGCTAAAACATACCTGCTTTTGTATTTGAAAAACCACAGATTATTTACTAGTTTGAAGAATAGCTAAGAAGTCATGTGAAATGTCCAAAATATTTTTTAAATGCTCTTCAAAATAAACTGTTCACTATAAAATGATACATATCAAATGTATTTATTACTTGCAAGATGCAAACATCTTTAAAAGCATGTGACTGTTAAACACTTTAACTTTTTGGCTAGGTAAGTCCTACCACGTATTGATATCAATGCACATTTCTAAGAGTAGCCGAGCCAATCTAAATAAATCTCAAAAAAAGTATAAATTTCTTCTTTTTTCTTAAAGTAAATGTGCTTATAGAGAATTGCATGCCAGTGTTACATCTATTTGCTTTCGAACCCGTTCAGTTTTAGGTTTACATTTTTTAATCTCTTCTATTTCTGCTGATATTTTTCACAAAGATTATTTTCCTACATGCACATAATCTATATAATTTGTGTGTGTGTGTGTGTGTGTGGCATTGGGGATCAAACCTAGGGTATCACACATGGTGCACAAGTGCTCTACCACTGAATTACATCCCCAACCCAACCGTATAATTTTCACCTCCTTTCTTCAGAGCAAAAAATATATCTCATTACCTGAAATCCTTGTTTCCTCTGGTACTTTCTCCTTTGCTGCATATCAGCAAAGGTAGCTGCTCCAGTTGGGTAGGTATAGGCCATATGTGGTAGGAAGCTCATCTGATCCAGGCCTGGGTACGGTCGTAGCCCAGGGATACTGGTCTGGACTGGTGGCATGAAAGTGGCAGGGGGAAATGCGCTTTGTGGTGGAAGAGCTGTGTATAAAGGTTTGGCACTAAATGGGTTCATGCCGAACACTGGGTTAGTGCTTTTGTTGTCCAGATTATTTGAATTTGAAAATTCCTTCTTAATAAAAGTCAAGTTCAGAGGCTCATCTGAGTTTTCAGATGATGAAGAAACACTGTTGTGGTCTAAATTTATGCTACTAGCTTTTGTTTTGTTCTTGGTGGTTATAATACTTTTGGGTTCCTTCATTTGTTTTGGTAATGACAAGTCCAAAGGCTCAGCCTGTAGCTCCTCAGAAGAGAAGCTGTTTGGAGTGTACGAACTACTGTGGGAGTTTTTAGAAGACGTGGAGGAAAGATTTAAGGGAGAAGGAGTGTTACTCCTTGAGTGGTCCAATTTTTCAACTGGTTTAATATTGGTAAAATGGGAAGATTTTGTTAGCCTGAGAGGAGGATCACAATTCGTCACACTATTGTGGAGTTCTGCTATAGACGGTGATGTTATGGGGTCCATAGGCTTTACGGGAGAGCGGGGTAATAAAGAGTCTTTTGTGGGAGGGTTACTATTTGGAGCTAACGGCTTGGAGTTCCTTTCCAGTGATGGTGACCTGGAATTTGAATACTGGTAGACTTTTCGTTGCTCAAACCATTCCTTCACAAATTCCTGAGGAAGGCCCACAGCAATGGAAATTTTCAGCAGTTCATCAGAGTTGGGCTCCATGTTCATAGCGTAGTATGCTTTGAGTACAGACATGTGGTCCTTGTACGGGTTGATGGGGCTTGTCAGTCCTTTCTCAGAAAGTACAGATGACAAGAGGAGGGCTTTATTATCAACAAAAACTCCCGCTTTGTTGGGGACTATGTTCTCATGAGGTTGCAGGACTGCCTTGATCTCTTCATTCATCTTACAAAGGTAACGTTCATGCTGATGCAAAGGAATGGGGCCAGGAAAACTTTCTTTACAGAACTGGCATGAAAATGGGGTGGATATGTTGTGGTTCTCAATCATTTTATCATCAGTGACCAAATCTATTAAAGTACGTAGCTTCTCTTTCTTTATATTACTGATCTGTCTCCTTGAGTCAGTAGTCAAGCTCTGGAGGCAAGCTTTGGCTTCATTGACTTTTTCTAATGTATAGTCAATAATACTTTTAGTGGCACCATTATGACTCACTACTGGAAGACCAACAGGTGGAATATTAGGAGAAGTAACTCCTTGTTCCTCAGGTTGAGAACATGGGTCCTTCATGTGATAACCTTTCAACTTGGAAATCTCTTCAGCTTTGCAGTCCATTTTTTGCCTGGAAACCGTATTGTCCACAATCTGGAGAACCTTTTGTACCTCACTTAAATTACTATTCATTGTAGGAAATCCGAGTAAAGGGGCTTCCATCCCTACACCTAAGTGCTGCATTGGACTCTGAGCAGACGGATGAACTCCTAAAGGACTGGTGGCTCCAAGTCCACCATTCATAAAGGGACTAGTGCCACTGAACCCGTGTGTGGCCATTAGAACTTTATAGTCATTGAAGTCTAGTGGTTCTGTTTTAATTTTAAGTAAGCCTGTTTGTTCAGACATACTAAGTGGTTTTCCATTCTCCAACTTGTTTCTTAACTGAGTAATGGCTGAATTAGTAGGAGAAGATGAAACAGAATTAGGGGAAGAACCCGTCTTGATATTGTTTCTCATTCGGCCATTTACTGAGATTAGACCAATGCATTTCTTGCTGCTGATGTGCGAACTGTAGGAACCCGAATGGGAAAAGCGTTTCTTGCAGTTTGGGCACTCGTAAGGTTTCTCACCTAAAATGATAATTAAAATTAACATTACATTTCTTCGATTATCAATTGTAGTTGTTTGCTGAGACAAGAAGCTGTGAAATCATATGGAAGGAACACAATTGGGGTTCTTCTACATTCTAGGTGCTTAGATTAGAATTATGTGACTATAAGTACTTCTGGGCTTTATCTACCCTTGGAAGACATAGTTCAAAATGTTAGCAATGGAAGGTGAAGGTTATCTATGCCTTTTTCTGCTAAAATCCCAAATCTTCTCTTGCCATCAGCAGCCTCCTATTTAAACAGAGTGTCAGATTAATGTGTGGTCAATAGCATAATAAAAATGTTATAGTATTTAAAGGGAAGTGTAGCCATGGCTTTAATCAACCCTGTGGAGATTCCATTGATTCTACCAATCCAACTAGTTCTTTGAATAGCATCCAATTTGGTAATAAAATGCTTGGCAGAGCTATCAAACTAGTTATAAAGAAGAAATCTCAGTGGTAGGATATGATTCTGTGATACACAGTTCTCAGGAATCAAGGAGTATTTATCATACACAAGCTGTTATCCAAAATTCTTCAACTTTTTCTTTCATGTTTAGATATCAAAAAAGAATGGCCTTCACAATTTGCCAGCCAACTTTCTTCAGGATAGAAATACTTAATCTGGAAAAAGTGTTTTAAAAGGACAAAAAGGAGCCTCTAGATTTAATAATAAATCAAAGCCTTTGTAATTTTTAAGAATAATAAGCATTCCTCTGCTTTTTATAAGACAGGAATATGGATGGTACCATAAGTGTCACAAAGGCACACGCAGTTTATGAAATAAGTGGGTCTTCCAAAAACCTTCAAATGAGTCTGTGTAAATTTTAAGCAATGTTTTAAATTTTCTCCTATTAAACACAATGCAAAACTGAGCACCAGCACTCCGCTACTCACCACTGTGAATTCGTAGGTGCTCTTTCAGATGGTGTTTATACTTGAAGGCCTTGCCGCACTCTGTGCATTTGAACTTGCGATTACCTGCTCCTTGGGTTAGCATTTGGTGCTATAAAAGGAGAAAGACTGACATCAGTTTTGTTCAGGAGGAACAAAGAGACTTCCTTACGAATATTTTTCAGACAGGCCAAAAGGTTTGAGTGAACGCTTATTTATCTGCCAAGTCTTTCAGAGTTGCAATAAAAGTGATAATGTTGGTAATAAAATTGGAACAAATAAAAAAAAGTGCTTTCACATGTTCATCCAAACACTTGCTTTACCATTATTTCTGTCATCTCTTTTCCAAAACGTTTCTTTGACCCTTAAGATAAGAAGATATAATTGTAAAGATGCTGTGTTTCTTTGTGTTTACTGCAACATCTAAAATCTAAAGAATCCCTCCTAGAATGTGAAAATTTTGTCAAGGAAAAAAAAAACAAATAGTGCCCTGATAATTCTGAAGAGTCAAAAACAAAACAAAACAAAAAAACCCTCACATACTCATAAGAAATATTATCCAATTTTCTGCATCAGGTTAGAAGTTTATCTTACACTGAAGCAATGTGAAATTTAACGAAGAGCAATAAATAAATAAAATCCCCCAAATGAAAAGTTCACAAACAACAACAACAACAACAACAACAACAACAAAATGTGGGCTACAGATCCTTTTGTTACATGCCAAGCATGTTTAAATATTCCTTTCATTGTAGCATATATAAACCCTGCTTTCCTGACATGCTGCCTATCAGATTTGGTTCATTATTAAATGTAAGAGACAACATCTTGTGTTAAAACTGCTTGAGCAGTTTTATCACAGATCAGTGGGAAAGACTTCAACGACTTTTCATTTTCCTTTTAGGTAGTGTGCAAAGGAGTAGGGACCAAAAGAAAAAAGTTTGCTGAAAAGACAAGTTAAAAGCTGTAAAGATATAATCAAACGCAGCTGACCTTTTTGAACAAGGGGGGAAAAAGCAGTGTGACTTAGAATTCTGAAAAAGAAAAATACAGTCATCTACTCTGGATGCTCAAGGTAGGAGGTCAGCCTTTTTCAAGCAGCAATGACACAAAAGCCTTTTGCAAAAAGACAGCACAGAAACGGTATGACAACTGCTAGGGTGTGCTGAATCTTCCCACATTCCTAGTGAGACAGATGGTGTTACATGGGACACAGGGAGGTTTGTTCAAACAGCAGCAACCTTCAAAGATCAAGCGGAGCCCAGCCCGCCGAGCGCCATTGAGGGACCAGCGCTCATATGTTGCTGAGTTGCATAAACAAACAGCAACAGCTGCTTTGTCTCCCCCCACAGCCCTCAGAGGACTACTATAAACTTTAGTTGTGCCACTGTTAATATGATACAATCATTTTAATTTACTAATTGTAAATGCCATGAGCAAATGAGGGGACTTTTCAACACCAAAGCTACCATTCATAATGCGCCAACACAATCACACTTCTGCATGTGAAATTTAAAGCAGTTATGCTAGATAAATATCTAGGCCCCCCCTTTTTTTTCCTAGAGTTTTTGTGCACAGAAGCAAGGGGAGATAGACTGTTACATAACTGAAACTATGCTAGCATATTTTTTTTAATAACTGATGTTTGAAAAACATTTAGGTGACAAGACCAATCACATGTAAATGGATGATGTGTATGAGTTATTCTGTTCAAATAGTAAAACTCCATAATGTGGGCATTATCATTGTTGCCTGATTATGTTTGCTTATTCTTATTCAAAGAAATTAAAGCTCATAAGGAAAACTAAGAATTTTACATAGAATATCATGTTGAAAACAGATACAGTATCAAGCTATGTAGGGCAATTTCAGTTCTGTAGGGCCAGTTATTATGACTTATGATACACCACTTCTGTTACCATCCGAACACATCATAATATCAATTTGCAGAGTCAATTCTCCCAAGAGGACAGAAAGAGCAGTTTTGCTGAAACATTTAAGGGATGCTGTGAATCAATCCTATCCAGTCATTTTAAGGATTTAAGAAGCTATGTTTACCTGTTCAAAACAGATTTCTTATTTTTTAGACAAAGAAGTCAAAAGAAGCAGAACAATTGTAATAAATCTAGCTACAAAAGTGCATATCAAGAAGGGATCGTTTAAAAAAGTACATCCAATATTTTGTAATTCCAATTATTATAAATGTACACATATATACCACACACCTTTTTATTTTGCTTAAAATATAATTAGATTTCATAAACTAGTAGCAGCTTGTAAAAATACTCGGAAATGTTATGTGACAAATGAAAGAAACTCACTTTTACTATGACTTCGATCTTATATTTAAAAAATTCTAAGTAAAATGAGGTGAAAAATGGAATTAAAATTGCTGAGATGTTTAATAATGTATAATTAAAATGCTACAATTTCATTCACTTTTTGTGGAACATAAAAATGAAACTAAAGTCAAGTTAAAGTGCAAATAAAATTTCTAAATTAGAAATTAACACACTCATTCGATCGTGAACATAAGACTATTAAATCATATTAGAAGAGACCATCAAAAAATCATTTAGACCTCAATTAAAGCTATTACCATTAAAAGATCTGCATCTTCAAAATGCCATGAAAAATTAATAATGATTGCCAATCAAAGCAATATCGTTTCTCTAAGGGGTTATTATAGAAAGAAATCACTTAAAACCAACCCCCCACCTGATCTGTCCCTGGCTTGTGCGTCACCATATGCCGCTCGAGCTGGGTGCGGTAGGCAAACGTGTAGCTGCAAAGAGGGCAGGAAAAGTTCTCCTCATTCTTCTCGTGGCGGTACTTGATGTGCTCCTTCAGTGATGTCAAGCGCTTGTAGCCCCGGTCGCAGTAGGGGCAGGTCAGCAGTTGGGCAAAAGCATCTGGAGTTCCAGGTGGCAGGTCTGTAGCCGAGAGACAGAGAGAGAGAGAAGCGGGCCAAAAGGTCAGTAAATCAATGGCAGCTAATGGGCTGACTGCCCGGGATGGTATGACAGGAATCACTGCAATCTGCTCCACCAGAGTGCCATCATTGCACCCGGCCTCCTCGCACACCAGCCCCCTTGCACACCCAGGACAGACTTGTCGGAATCAGCTCACACTGTGCTCGAAAATTAATTAATTACTTAAGCTTTTTTTGGGGTGGGGGTGGGGGAATGAAACAGCTGATAAATGAGGAAAATTTTTTTAGGTGACTGACAGCTCCTATGAAAACTTTAGTCATATATTACTCAGGAATTCTCAGTGGGAAGGGGCTTTCAGGTGTCAGTAGAAAAGAACAAAAGGTGAGGGTCAGTGTTTCTAAACTTTTTTTTCCTCAAAAGTAAAATATTTCAGAAAGATAGGAATACATTTAGATATTTTTATCTCTTAGAAATGGGCTCTAATTGTTCTTGTTCTTTATTGGATGTACAAATGACACAAATTTGCTGACAAAAAAATTTCACAATACCCTAAAATTACAGTTCTAATCTTTGCTCATGAAATTCCATGCCTCTGCAGCTGTTCTTCAAATTTTAAGGTAAACACCCAGGCATGTAGTGCATTTGTAATTGTAACAGCTGCAGAGGTCAGTGTAGTGGCTAAAAATGAATTACAGCCTCACCATTTTCTTCTTGCCCATTGGCCTCTGGCGTGCCAAGGCGAGACAGCTCCTCAGGGGCTTCTGGGTAAATAATGGCTGTGTCACTGCGCTGAAGGTACTCCTCAATGCTGACTGCATGGCCATCGCGTTCCTCCAGTTTTCTTTTGGCAAAGTATTCCTCAAAGTCGGATGTGCAATTCGCATTCTTAACTGAAATCATAAAAGGAAAAATAAATGTCTTTGCAGGGCCTTCTTCCTCAGAGCCCAAGTCCACCCACATCATTGCTGACTGGCAATGCGCACTTGTGATGAGATTACTAATACCTGGTTTATTCGTAAGAAGTAGAGAAGATGATCAATGATTGATTAAATGCTTTTCCTTACATACCAAAAGAGGGTAATTTGCTTTAAGTAGGTACAGTTTATTTTTTTCTTTCTGCATAATTCACCAAAAAAGAAAGAAAATTTAAGATGCTTTTAGTAAAACATAGAAGATCTAAAATCTCTTTTTCCATTACTTTCTAAGATCCATAAACATGAGAGATAATATAAGCTCAAAGCTACTTGAGTGGTCTATATGAAACTTCCTTTTCTTTTAAGAAAAGTATATTTAATTTTTTATTGTCCACTAAACATCCCTAACCACAAATGCATCCAGTTGCTAAATATAAACTTTTAACCCTCCACCCTCTGAAAATCATAGGCAGCTGGGAGGACATAGTCTGGAATAGATGTGAAAGGACAGATATTCCTAGAGAGGTAATAATGTGGACTTTGTTTACAAAAAAAATCACAGAATGTGGTGGTTTACCTTTCCCTATAATTTGAATCTTCAGCTCAGTATTTTAAAGCTGCTGAAAATAAAATTAAGCTCACAGCTGATAAAAATAAAATAAAAAGTAACAGAGGGAGTTAAGAAGCTGGCAATAGTGCCGTGTGATTTTGATATGGTTTTAACTTTTGCAATTATGACTCCATTCCCATGAAATGAATTATAGTTGTAAACTAATTTTAGCAACTTCTGTTACAAGACATTGTATATTTGAAACCTCCAGACGAGTTCCTGAAATTAGTGTGGCTTAAATATCTTAGATAATTTTTTATTCATAATACAGACTTGGGAGAGTAGCTATTACATTATTTTCTAACATAGGTAGATTATACAACTGCTTTGCTATTAAAATAAATGGTGGAGTCCTACTATCAGTTTTGAGAGCATTTAAACCTTGGTTCCTTACTTTCTCTGCCATAAACAATATTAATGTATTTGCCATACTAATTCTCCTTGATAAGTGTGTCAGGGTGATATGTGAATAGACAAGTCAATTTTTTTTTGCTTTAATTGTTATAAACTTGTGGATTTTAGATAGGAAGAACACACAGTGGAACTCCATTGATTCAGCACGTACTTACTGAATGTCTAGTATGTGGCAGGTATCATGTCTTGCTCTGGTAAGCAAAGAACACATCTATTCTCAACTTTAAGAAGCCACAAAAAAATGAATACAACTAATATTATCTCAAAAGTGAATACGTTATTGAAAAGTTGAAGAGGTATTATGAAAGTATGAAGGCATAAAAGGAAGCAAGAGGGGTCTGGTGGGGTCTAGAAGATAAAGAAAGTTCGAATGGAGAAAGCAAGAAGTTAGCTCACTTTAGAGGTTGGAGACCAGCATGTGCAAAAGGTGGTGACTGCATGGAGTCTGGGCATTTCAGGATCTAAAAGGACCGTGCTGGAGTGCAGAATGAAGGAGGAGCCTCAGGGAGTAAAGGTGGAGAGGTAAGCTGGAACCAGACCATACAGTGGGCAATAGCCCTGCTGAGGATTTGGGTTTTTATTCTAAGAGAAACAGGAAAACTTGAGTATTAAGCAAAGAGGGTAGTTAGATGAAATGATCGCTATTTGCCTTTTTTCTAACCCCCCAGCCCCGCCAGTACTAGGGATTGAACACAGGGGTGCTCTACCACTGAGCTACATCCCCAGTCCTTCTTATATTATTTCATTTTGAGACAGGATCTTTTTAACTTGCTAAGGCTGATCTCGCACTTGCTATCCTCCTGCCTCAGCTTTCTGAGTAGCTGGGATGACATGTGTGCACTACCCTGCTCAAATTTTTAAATGATAGCTCTGGCTATAGTATGATAGGGAGTGAAAGAGAAAAGTAGATTCTGGGAAACCAGTGAGGAGGCTTCTGCCCTAATCCAGGCACACTGCAAAGGTTAAGTGATCAGTGATGGATGGATTTGAGTGTCATTAAAAAAGTAAAATCCCTAAGACTTGGGGATGGAGTTTTCCAAGGTGAAACATACTAAAATACTTCGAATACTTGGTTTAAGATTTCCAAATTTGATGGATGGTTGATGACATTCACCCAAGAAGGGAATACCAGAATTCTAAAAAGATTGGAAACTAAGGCAAGACACATGAAATTAAATAAAAGAAAAATGGAGAGAATAACACTTCGTGGACTATGAAACTAAGTGCTAACAATCCTGAAGGCTGTCATCTCAACTTTTTCTTTTGTTACTCTATTTTGTGTTCAGGTTAGTAAGTATGGTAGTCTGATTTCAAGATCTGTTTTTCCCTCCAAAATAAATTTGTAACGTATGGTAATGATTTAAGAGATTACACCTTGAAATTTTGCTTAAATCTTTCTTAGCTGGACTTAATAGAAGAAAAGGGACATTAGTTATGATCTCTTTTCTGCTACTATATTCACAATGCCGTGGATGCTTTCCAAATGATACTTATTGGTGGTGATTGTGATGATGTCATTTAACTTCCATCACTGAGTCCCTAAGGAACTGCCAACTTTCATGTACTATTTGTGCATTGTTTTGGATCATCAAAATAACTTCAGATCTACCAAAAATCAACTTTTGCTTTTAGTGACAAGAGAATGGAAACAAAATGGTGGATCCAAGACGAATGTCTTTTGAACAACCTGACTGATTTTGCCAGTGAATGACTTCTCTTTCAGTGCTGTGACAGTAGAAACTTGTGTAACAATTCCTTTCTGAACTCATACCTACTAGAATGTTGTCAAACATTTGAGACATGATTTAAGTTTTTTAAGAACACTGTCTTTTTGATGACCTTAATGTAATCTAGTAAACCTGGATGGATGTATATTTAACATTCCAATTTTATTTTGATATTTCAGCAACTATTTGAGGTATCTGGCTATCTTTGTATGATTTTCATTTGCATATGAATGTTTTCATCAGAAATGTAATCAAATGCAAATTCAATTGGATTTGCATTAATAGCCTTTGGGCTTAAAAAGGAGGAAAATTCTGATTTTTCTGGATAGGCAAACTAAACTGCATCTAGATACACTTCTGGTATTTGGAGAGGCAATTCAATTGCTAGATCCAATTTGGCCATGCTAGATTTCTACGTCAAGTGTAATAGGGACAAAAGACATCAAATCATGTGTTCTCTTTAAGGATCATCTTTGTTTCCTGAGCACTGAGTATATAGCCTAGAAATTAGTAGGCTCTCAGGAATCATTTATGGAATGAATGTGTAATAAGTTGTGTTTTTTATACTAATCTTGATGTAAAAATCTGGTAAAAGAAAGTATATAAGATACACATATTTGAGCTAGGGACTTAAAACCCTAGTTCAGTTGTCAATTCAGGCAATTGTAGAGCAATGTGATAAACCATGTAGCTGTGATCATAAATACTTGTAGGAGTTAGAAAAGTCTCCCCTAATTCATGAAGAAGATGCCACCTCAATCATTTAAGTCTGTTTGCTCCATCAGTAGTTTTCTTCATGTGGTATAGATATGCCTTTGGTTATATATCTGATATATCTAGAGTCATTTAAGTCAGTTAGAGTTGAACCTTCCATGAGCTAGGTATTACCCGCCATGAGTATAATGTTATTTTATCCTAGGGTCGGTCTTTTACTATGGGTACTAATAACATATGGTTTTTCTGCCCAGCACTATAACATTTTTCCTTTGCTTAGGAACAGCTCTCCACTTCCCTATTGACAAGCTTAACAGTACCCAAGAGAGCTGCTATGTTATAGCACGATTCTATTCCCCTGGCCACAGTTGATTATATACACTCAAAGTAAGCCAATCTTAGTCCTCCATTCTTCAAGCCAAACCATTGATTAGTCCAGAGGCTGCCCACAGATCCAACTGAATTCAGTGAATCTCTTCCTTATGATTTTAAGACTTTGTTTCAAAAAGAATATCAAGACACATTTTCTCTTAAATGACTGCAGCTATAAGAATGAAAAAATTGGTCCTTTCCATGTAGAAAAGGAAGATTTATGAAAAGAACGAATAAAGAGAGAAAACAGGCAAGATAGAACACCATCACAGTCCATTTCTAGCTCTCTTTGTTCCTGAGGTCAAACCACACCTTACAGTGGCTCTGTTGTCAGCCCTCCTTAGATTCTATGAGCCAAGACATTTCCTTTCCTACTTTAAGCTGTGTTGTGTTTCAGTCTCTGAAAACCAAAATCGTCCTAACAGAGTACAAGAACAAATGGGATTAAATTTTGGTTACTCTAAAAATTGTTGGGAAGAATAAAACCTTGATTGCATTTAGAAGTTTGCATTTTGTTTCACAAAGTTCTTGTAATACTACATAGTGGACAAAGGAATGAGGTAGAAAATTTGCTAGAAAGTTATAGAATTCCCTGCTGCATTTTTCCAGTATAAGATCAACCTCATTTTCATTCTTTCTGTAATCCTCTTCACTCCCTGGTTTCCTTGGAAGAATTGCCAAAATATACTGACAAAGGATATTTGCATGGTATTTATCATCAAACCATAACAAAAATTCACAAGAAACCTCAAGTAATTTCTCCCAGTAATTTCTCCAGAGATTTTGCATTTAGTCCTAAAATTTACCCTAATATTTTGCAAATATTTCAACTTTCTCTAAGATTAGATAAGCTTTTCTTTAACCAAAAAAAGAACTTCATTAATTAAAAAATGTTCTCATAAAGGCTAGAGTGGTGGATCAACAGTTACAGCGTTTGCTGGGCATGCTCGAGGATGCGGGTTCGAACCCCAGCACCACGTACACAACAAAATGTCAGAGCAATGAAAGCCACTTGAAAAGTTAAATAAGATTGATTCTCTCATTCTCTCTTTCTCTCTCTTTAAAAAATAAAAATAAAAATGTTCTCATAGCTATACATACATTAATATTGATAAATAAACTTCTAGGTCCCTTTAAGTCAGAAAAGTTTCATTTTCATGGAAATGTGTTAGTAAGCCTTACAAATGTTGCTTTTTTTTTTTTTTTAAAGCAAGAGGGACAGTGAGAGAGACAGAAAGAGAGAAACAGTTTTTTGTTTTTTTTTAATTTAGCTTTTCATGTGGCTTTTGTTGCTCCAAGACTTTGTTGTGTATGTGGTGCTGGGGTTTGAACTTGTGTACTTGCGCTTGCTGGGCAAGTTCTGTAACCACTGAGCCAACGCTCCAGCCCCACAAGTGTTGCTTATTAATGAAACTTTCAAAAATATCTTTATGTCTGTTTTAGTAAATATTGATATTTCTAGATAGATAGTAATGAATATCAATATGAACTAACTTTAAAAATTATTGCCTAAAAATCAAGCAATGTTAGCAGAAATCTAAATTAAAAAAAAATACTGATTGGTTCCCAAATTGAGTTGTTTAGGATACTCTGTCAAAGATACTTAAATGTGGGTTTTACTTAGCGTTTACAGATAGTTAAATTATGATGTGGCATATGCTTGTAATCCCAGAGACTGGAGTCTGAGGCAAGAGGATGAGCAACTTAGTGAGAACCTGTCGTAAAATAAAGAATGATAAAAGGCTGGGAATGGGCTGGAGCAGTGGCTCAGCGGTTTCGGCGGCTCAGCGGTTTTGGCGCTTGCCTGGTCAAGCACGAGGACCTGGGTTCAAACCCCAGCACCACGGTACACAACGAAGTTTTGGAGCAACGAAGGCCATGTGAAAAACTAAATAAAGTTGTTTCTCTCTTTCTCTGTCTTTCTCACTGTCCCTAAAAAAAAAAAAAAAAAAGGCTGGGAATGTGGCTCAATGGTAAACCATCCCTGGGTTCAATCCCCAGTACAAAAGTAGAAAATAAAAAGTAATGATGTACTT
The DNA here is from genome assembly GCA_004027875.1 of Aplodontia rufa. Classification (NCBI taxonomy): domain Eukaryota; kingdom Metazoa; phylum Chordata; class Mammalia; order Rodentia; family Aplodontiidae; genus Aplodontia; species Aplodontia rufa. Next base: position 22,394 of record PVKS010007996.1, on the reverse strand, counting down.
TTTATTTTTCTCCTTTTCTATTTGCCTTTGAAATTAATTTTCTTTATTTGTAACAAGCATGTGTTTACATAGGAAGGCAGATACTCTATTATCACTGTTCCAGTGGTCTGCATATTTTTAGTTTTCATAAAATAATGAAGAAATACATTTGAATATTACAGTGAACAATTTTAATCAGCATTTAAAATGAAAAGTAATTATTTTGGAAAAGAAAAAACTTGGAGAGTCCAGAATTGCTACAGCAAGTATATATATATAAAATTGAGTAGAATAATTTATTCATTCCTTTGTTTAATAACTGTTTATTGAATGCTACTAGTGCCAGGGACTGTGCCTGGGTTAAGGCTATGATGCTGACTGATAATTTTTTCCTACTTCTCTGACTCTGCTGTTGAGAGACATGCAAAACAATGTGGTTGTGATTCTGCAATATACAGACATATATATATATATATATATATGACATAGATGTACATATATACACACACATATATGTGTAACAGGTAATCACATGTACTTCTGCAGTGTTGTGTGGAAATTACATATTGAATCACATAATCTACCTTTAACTCACTTCACTCTCTCAAAGTGGAAGAAATCATAAATCTAGGTAACTATGTTCGTCTTTTTGAAAAGCAGTCTCTATTAACAACATCATGGATGATATTTGTTTCTAATTTTTCCTTGTATTAAAATTTTTAGGTGGCTGGAGCTGGTGGTTCGGTGGTTACAGCACTTGCCTGGCATGCCCAGGTACACAGGTTCAAACCCCAGCACCACGTACACAACTGAGTGTTGGAGCAACTAAGACCATGTGAAAAACTAAATAAAGTTGTTTCTCTCTTTCTCTGTCTCTTTCACTGTCCCTCTCTCTTTAAAAAAAAAAATTGATTTTCTGTCTCTCCCCCTCTCTCTCACTGTCCTTCTCTCTTTAAATTTTTTTTTTAGTTTCAAGAATATAGTCAGCATTTGTTGAAGTATATAAATTCTCATGGCTACTTTGTTTAAAGTTGACTAATTAATGAATACAAGCATTCCATTATTAAAAATGCATGTGTGCATTTCTGCAGAAGGTTTCCAAAATACATATTGGCACTAGGCATCTAAAAACAACTGTGAGGGAGGAGGATGATCTTTTTCTCATCACACAGCTACGTGGCAGCTTCTCAGAGCTTCCGACTGGTACAGAAGCATGTATGAAGCCAGGAAAGGGTCGTCAAGAGCAACAAAGAAGTGTTCTTCTCTTGCTGGGAATGAGTACAGCCTCTTGGGCGGTCTCTCCACCCCTGCTCTGATATGGCTTTCACTGGGCTACACATGTTCAGATGCCAATGAGAGTCCCCCATGCGTTGGAGCTCTCAGGGAGAGAGAGGTAAAGAATGAACAGGGGGTGGGAATCTGGAGTAGACTGCAGGACCAACAGCAGGAAGCAGCCCAGTCAGGAACAGAGTATAATTTTGAAGTTAGATTTTATTTTGGAGGATTGTGAATATCAAGATTGAGAGACTACCAACCCTTAGACAATTTTGATTACTATGCATCAGTATAGAATGACACAGTTATGACGTTTTTTAAATTCCCAATTTAGAAAATATGCACTCATCTTTCCCATTACCGTGTAATCTAAAAATTTTTAATTGGTATATTACCAAAAAGACAATCAGAGGATTTTATTATGTTTTAGAAGGGTTGACTAAGAAAGGTGATTTGTCCAGCAAATCAGTGCTCTTTCCATCTGCTTTTTGAGAGGCACACAAGAAGCAGTGGTTTGATCCAGGATAAGTGAGTAGTTTTCAAAATGTGGTCCCCAGACCAGAAGCATCAGCACTATCTGGGAATTTGTTTGAAATTCAAATTCTTGGGGCCCACTCCAGAGTCAGCAATCTGTGTTTTAACAAGACTTTCAGGAAATTCTGACTTGTGCCCAATTTATGAACCACTAAGCTAGGATTTCAAGCATCTGCCTTTCATGGCTAAATAAGACATGGTTTTGAGGAACAACACTGAATTACTCCCATGTCACATAACCTTGCTGACCATCTTAAAATGAGTTCACACCATTCTTCATGTACTGAATGCCATCTCTGAATCTCATTCTCAGAATATGTCACAGCACATTATAATTCTTCACTTGCATATTTGTGAGCTGATAGAGGTGTGGACCTTCTCCTATTTGACCCGGTATTACTTGTGACTAGCACGATGCCTGGGATACAGTTATTGCTCAATAATTGAATCATTAGACCAGGTTAAGGGTCTTGGACTCCTCATTTTGGCTCAGTCATTTTACATTTTTGAATCCCAATTTCCTCATCTGTAAAGTGAGCCACTGTGTGCCTTCTGGGGTATCCCCAAAGTGCTAAAATTCCATAATTTCAATCAATTAATTGACCCAAGCAATTTGCTTTTTATTCTCTAAGCCCAAAGAGTTTAATCTGTATTGGTTTCCATTAAAAACTCAAAGCAATACAACTTTCTGATGGGGGGAACCAAACACAAAGATTAAGAAAAAAGTATTTTGAAAATGCCTGGAAACCATAGGCAACATCACAAAGAAAATAATAATTATTAAATATTTGCTGAATGAATGAAGGAGGAACTCAAGAAGCTTAGAAGATTCATTGTAGGAATTCTTCCTGTGAAGTGGAGATAGCTGCTCCTAATCGCAAGGAAAGCTAATAAAGCCACAGCATTCATTACCCAGGAAGTGAACAAGCTCTTCTCTGTGCACACTGATTACGGTCTGAACATGACCCATTCCTGCCTGCCCTGCCAAGTGCTACTTCTGCTTTCCTCTTCTTTCTCTCCTTTATTTTTAAAATGTCTGACATTTACTAAAAAATTTAGAATTGTCAATTTGCACAAGAAGCTATCCAACTGCACAAGACTCTTCCAATCTATGAAAATGCGACAGATCTCAACAAGAAGAAACTGACTCACTTCATAATACTTTGACTCCCTTCTTGTGAAGCATTTGGACACTTGCTTTATTATCTGATTTCATATGATTGATTAACACTGCACATCCATGCGGCTCTTCCTGGGAAATACCCAATGATCAAATTTGTGTGCAGCTACCCACATAAAGAAGGTAGCTAATTTAAAAGCTTTAATTTAAACTCCATGTAAGAGAAATAGCAGGAATTGGAAGCTATTAAACAAGTAAAGGTGCAAAACTCTCTTACTCTTTCTCCAACTTTCTCCCGTGCTAGTGACAGGATGCATAGAACTTGGGCTTAAAGAGGCCTACTTGTTTGCTTGTTTACCAAGTTAGGGGAGTTACACCTTGCACCACTGTGTATCTTGCGCAAACAAGAATTTTGGTCTAGGTCTAGAGCTTCACTTGGGATTCAGTTGCTCTGGAGGCACCAGAAAGGATCCTGAAACCTGGTCTGAACTGCATTTCTTTTTTCTTTTTGTGGTACTAGATATTGAACCCTGGGGTACTCTACCCCTGAGCTACATCCTCAACTTTTTTTTTTTTTTTTTAATTTTGATATAGGATCTCGTTAAGTTACCCAGGCTGGCCTTGAATTTGCAATCTTCCTGCCTTAGCCTCCCATTCACTGGGATTACAGGTATTACAGTATTCACTGGCTTGAACAGGTATTTCTATCAGGTACTTCAGGTGGTGAACCTCTGATCCCACTTCTTCCTATCTGACTTGTGACCTGCTATTATCTAATGCATTTTATGAAATGTAATGAAGACTGGCTACATGATTTGTGGGGACCAGGATAAAGTGGAACTGTGGAGTTCATCATTCAAAAATTATTAAGGATTTCAAGACAGTAACGGCAGGGTAACAAAGTGAGACCTGCGTAAGCGCAGGGCCCTGTGTGCAGACTGCATGCGGGGTCACCGGCCTGTGTAGGATAGCATGAGGTAGGATCCCTAAGCACCTCTTGTTTCCCCACCAAGTAGGGAAGTCCAGCTTTTAATTTTCTTGGTCCATGCTTCCCAGAACAATATCATTAGGAGAAAGGGTAGGGTGGGGTGGAGTCCAAAATTTCTAGTCTAATTTCCTCATTTAACAGTTGATACCACCAAGGTACAGTGAGGTTAACGATTCATACAAAGTTACACAACTGATTTCTGGAAGAGCTGAATGCAGAATTTACACCTCTTTCCACTCTACCACAATGACTCCACAAGAGAGAGAGGCAGAGAGAATCCCATCTTTTTAGTTTTTCATCATGCCTAATTTGATAGCATTTGAACAGACCCTCGATGCTGAAAAGAATGCAATGACATTATAAATAATTCTACATAACCATATCATTACACCGTAAAGTTACTATGGGGAAAGCCAATTAAAATGCCCACTTCAGCTGGGTGCGGTGGTGCACATCTGTAATCCTAGCAACTCGGGAGGCTGAGGCAGGAGGATTCCAGGTTTAAGGCCAGCCTGGACAAATTAGCAAGATTCTGTCTTAAAATAAAAAATAAAAATGGCTGGGTATGTGGCTCAGAATGTGGTAGAGTTCCCCTAGGTTCAATCTCCAGAAACATAAAGATAAATAGATCAATCAATGAAAAAGTAAAATGCTTTCTTCAGTGAGAGATATTAAACTTTCTAACTTTTTCTCTTTTTTAATGTTCCCATTCTTCTCTTTAAAATTTAACTTTTTTTGTTAACTGAAGCATAATGCCTCTACTCTTCTGAATCCTATGTGCTTATATCATTTTTAAATTTTTTCTTTAAACTGGGTGATAGAGACTGAGACTACTGGGGTAAAGAGAAAGATCATAAAAGTTCTTCAGATTCTCTGCTCAAAATGCTCATTAAAATTATCATTAATATCTTAGAATTGTATTTTACCACTTCCTTTTTTAAAAAATCAAGTTCTAAAGGCACTCAATGAAGAATAACTTTTCAGAGCACCATACAAAAGTGCTCTGAAATATTATGAGCTATTATTTTATCATACAGTTTATACATAGAGTAAATAAAAGCTATTTAAAGCTTATGTAGAACTAGAGACCAAAAAAAGAACTTTATTCATGGTTCATTTTGCTTTCCCATTTCACATACTGTTTGCTTCTCCCCCCACACGCTTAATGACATCCTCCCACATGGGTTCTACTTCTTCAGATTAAATGAAACTGTGTCATCCCCTGATAATGTCCCATCCCTCACAGACCTCTCCTACAGAGCCCTTCTTGCCTGCCTCCCTCCTGACACAGAGCAAAAAGGAGGGATCAACATACTGCTTAATTTACACTACTGTTTCAAACCAGTTACCTATTCCATCGATTCATTCATGATTTATGAACCCATTAATTCAGCACACCTGTACTTACCAACCACCAATACTTTAAGAATCACTGTATCTACTGAGACGAATGTAGAGAAAAACAAACTTAATCTCTACCCTCAAGGGCTGACACTCTTCGATTTCAAGGTGTTCAAGTACAAAGTTGTCCATCAGATTTTGGGAAACTATCTTTATAGCTCAAGTAAAATGACATCTGTCCCATGACTTTATTTCCCCCAGAAAGTGCCATCATTCTAATAAACTCCATCCTCAAAAGGTAGTCCACATGGCGCCCTGTCTTCACAGTGCTTTGTTGTTCTCTAGTCAGTAGCACCGATGGATGTGCCTTGGTACTGCTGTAAACCTAGGACAAGTCCCTTTCTCAGAACCATGGCAGGGGCTTTCTGTGTTTTGGTTTCCACTCTCTCTCATCATTTGATTCCTTTTTTCCTTGACACAGGTACCTCAGTATGATGATCAGGCTGATAATGCCCAGTCCATTTCACCTGTACTGTGTACCTGCTGCAGTTCACTTTGGAGCTGGGAACCCTTTCTTCCCTGATCCTTCTCTTATACCATTCTTGCACCACCAGACTAAGATCCAGGTCAGTTTCTCCACTCCCAAAATATCAAAAATCTCTAAATAGACTTATCTAATTGTATAGTCTAATTTCAGGTTATGTTTTCAAAACAGAGCATTCTTTCCTGATGATGACTGAATCTCCATACGCTGTCCAGAGCAATTGCTCTAACTTCCCACTCCTGAAGATTCCAACCCTACTCTGATCCTTTTTCTGCTCACTGATGACCTCTTTTCCCTGTTTACTTCAATGGTATAATCATTGTGGTATAAATTCCCCATGCTGTTTTAAATGTGACCAAATTCTTTCTACCATCACTCTCCCTCTTTCTTTTGATATTACTGCTAAATGAAGACATATTCTTGCCTACTACCATGGATTCCACCTGAAGTTATTACCTAACAACTCTTGTGGTAACTTACTATGGTTTCACCCAATTTCCTCCTGTATTTTCAGCCTTTCTCTTTACTTCTTTTGTGCAGATGCATGTTCAGAAAGTTTTTGTCCTGAAGAAAATTTTCCCTGAAATCCGTTATCTCCTTAAGGCATTTCTCTATTGTCCTGTCTCCAGTATTTGACCCACCATTGTCAGAAACACTCTGAAATACTGAACTTTGCATTTCAACCTACACAGCATGTTGTATTTCAAATAAAATAGCTTATTCCATACATGCATTATTATAATCAATAATAATAATGATGGTGATGATAAGCAATTTTTGTTTTAATATTGTTTTAAACATTTTACACATATTTCTTATTTACCCACAACAATTTTTTTCACCCAATTAAATGTGAGTACTTAATAACTATGACTATTCTTTGCTCATTTTATCTTTCATGGTGCTTAGCAAAATGCCTTGCACTTAGTAAGGTCTCAATACGTGACTATTGACTTGAAGAACTTGGAGACTATATAATTATTTATTTGCAAATTTTGTCTTCCTATCATTATGATTTTTCCCCCTATTGGTCTATAAGATTTCACATTCCTTATGGGGAGCAATGAAGTCTTCTATTTCCTTTAATTTTGTTTCTCAAGCCTCATTTCAAATTTGGCACATAATGAACTCTTGGATTGGAAAGATATGAGTGTATGGCTGGGTGTGGAGCCACACACCTGTAATCTCAGTGATTTGGGAGGCCAAGTCAGGAGGTTGGAAATTTCTAGGCCAGCCTCTGCAATTTACCAAGACCACATCTCAAAACAAAAAATACAAAGACTGGGGATGTGGCTTGATGGTAGAATGCCCCCTGGGTTCAATCCCCAGGACCACACAAAAGAGCGAGTATAGGTATCTTAATGGCTATTAACAAGAAATAAATGTTTATTATTTGTTTACTGACTCTTTCCCAGTATAAACAGAAAAATAGTATGATTCTTGTAGTTATCAAATAAAGGAGTAATCTTTGACAGTTTTCATCATCATTACACACAAGCATTATAAAGACTACTAAATCCTCCTCTTCTATAATTAATTTAAGGATGCTAGTTGAAGATAAAATGAGAACGATTTGGGTGGTTATTAATAGCCTTTATAACTACTCCTTCCTAACTTTCATAAGTTAATCTCAAATGCAATGACCAAACATTGGAAAAATTTTGTCCAACTTGTCAGTGTAGTTGTCCAGGATTTCAAAGCAACTTAATTGGTAAGGTCTCTCAAAATTGTCTGATTGGTTCTTTCATTACAAATTTATGAAACATTGTACATTTATTTTATACAGAGGCTAATAAGGCACCAGTGTGAAAGGAGTTTACAATGCATTCATTTCTTAACATATAAGAATAGTTTAAGGTTTACTGGTAGATACAAACAAAGTGGTAAAATTAAGCAAAAAGGTTGAACAGCTAGGCTAGTTAGCACTGTACTAGGTACTTTAAAAATAGCATGGCATTCAGTCCCTGCAACAAGGTCTTGTACATAGTGGAATATTATTTCCACTTTACTGGCATTAAAAACGAAGGCTTATCAATTATGCACTCAAGTTCATGTAACTAGTATTTAGTAGTATTTTGGTAGAGACAAAATTCATATGTAAGTTTTCTGATGCTAGACTCTGGAGTATTCCAAAATTATTGTCTCTCATATGTGAAATATTACATACATTATTCTTAGAATGTTAAAGCCATGTTTACCGACTACAGTTAGAGTTGATATAGTTAATTCTTGGACAAGAATTTTTCTTGTGTTTTGTAAGATTAAGAATGTAGTCTTCAATTGGTCTTGCTCAATTTCTGGATGTGAGGTGTATTTTTTTTCCCCTCAGCAAAGAAGGTGAAGATGAAGGTGGTTATTAATAGCCTTTTATGACTAGAGTACTATGTTGTCTGAGTAAATATAACTTTCACACATTCAAAGAGGAAAACATCAGGGGCCTATCTGGGTCTTGATATGCACGTGGAACTGCATTACTGCTAATGATCACTATGTACCTAAGATAGATCCTTGTTACAACTAGCACATGGGCAGACTCATGTTTATAATGCTCCTAAGTTTTCCCATTTCTCTTATCTTTTCAGAAAAATGTTTTTTTTTTCCACATGCTCTTGGAAATTTTACCTAATGACTCCATTCTGAATTTGAGCCCTATTACTATATGGAAATGTAGGGGGTTTTGTTCAAATGAATTATTTATCTTATATCTTAAAGCATTACTATTTTCTTTCTTTTTGAAAACATTAAAACCAGCCAGGCTCAGTGGCACACACTTGTAATCCCAGCAACTCCAGAGACTGAGATAGGAGGATCAAAGCCAGCCTCAGCCATTTGGTGAGGCCCCTAACTTAATAAGATCCTGTTTCAAAATTTAAAAATAAGGGCTGGGGATGTGGTTTAGTGGTTAAGCACCCCTGGGTTCAATCTATGGTACCAAAAAACAATCAAACAAAAAATTAAAAGCACTGAAATCAAACAATTTACAAAGTCTAATATAAATCAGGGTTTGCAATGTTTTATGTTTTTATAAATCAATTTTGCTCTGCTGTTAATCTAACTTGGTTGTAAAAAGAAAATATTGATACTCCAGGCTATTTTTCTCTGCTTTTACAAGTTGATTTCAGGGATTGTACTCTCTAAAGATACTGACACAATTCCCTCCCCAGGTAATATTTTCCCCTACTGTGGCTTTTTTTTTTTTAAGAGTGCACCACTTCTTCACCAAATATCTGTTCATTCATTCATTCATTCTACCAGTCAGTCTACAACATATGTACACTACTGTATAGGGCATTTTGAGGCAAACAGAATAGTTTTTTTCCCTTAAAGATAGTATTTTGGGTCACTAATGTCAACATATGTTATTTATTTAATTACCTCAACAATCCTATGAAGTAAACACCATGATAATCTACTCCAATTTTTTTTTTGTCTGATAGAGGAAGAGAGAATGAGAGACAGAGAGAGAGAGAGAGAGAGAGAATCAATTTTATATATTTTTTATTTAACATTTGCTTCAGCAACACTTAGTTGTGCATTTGGTGCCGGGGTTCTAACTTGGGCCCTTAGACATGCTATGCCAGGAAAGTACTGTAACTGCTGAGCCACTGCTCCAGACCCCTACCCCAATTCTTTGTCCCAAGAAAGTGCTTCTTTTCATGAAATTAACTAGGTGAATTGGTGCAAACAACATAAAGAAGAATGGTTCAGGGTGTGCACCTTAGGCCTGTGGAATTTTGGCGAAGGAAGACATTGATGTAATTTGATGTACTGAAAAAGGACCACATTCAGGATCTATGAGCTAGCCCTGAGAACAGAAGGGTAAGTAGAATCTGTATAAGTAGAAGAAAGCTGATGAGAGATTAGAGTCTGAACAGATGGCATGGTCAGAGACTCAGTGGTAGGTAGAAATGTGAGTCCTTTTTGATATCACTACATGATCTAGGTAGATTAGAATGGAGCACTGCTGCTATGAAATTGGTGGTATTCAGGACTGGACTGAGGATGTTAGTTTTGTTCTATGGGCACTAAGGAAAGATTAAAGATTCTAAGTAGGGAATTGATTGGACAGTGACTGGGGATGTAGTTCAGTGGCAGACAGCTTGCCCACCCATGTGTGAGGCCCTGATTTTAATCCCCCACACAACCAAAAGAAAAACAATGAGGGCAGGGGAATGGACCTCAAGTAAAGAATTACAGGATGGATGTGGACTGATTGCATAGAGGAGGTCATGAAGGCTCAAGAACAGTCACCTGGAAGGCTTTTCTGACTTGGGGGACTGCAACAATGAGAGATGGAAGTATCTGGTTGATTACTCCAGACCAGTTGTCAAAAATACGTCAAACTAAAAATATGAAGGGGAAATGGCTGTGTCTTATTCACTCCCTTATCTTCAAACTCACTTTAAAAACTAGTCTGTCCCAAGATCCGAGATGATAAAGTGACCAACTAACCACAGGTTTATTGTAGGAGCAGCTTGGAATGATCACAGAAGATCAGCCAATAACTGTATGTTGTTTGATTGTTTTTGTGACTTTGTTTTGGTTTTTTTTGGTGCTGGGGATCCAATGCAGGGCCTCCAGCACGCTAAGCAGACACTGTCACTCAGCCACACACCAACCCTGATACCTGTATTTTGATGAGGATCACTTGGGAGGAGAGAATAAGACAGTATATTAAAATGTAATTTTAGGGGCTAGCTCAGCGGTTCCGGCGCTTGCCTGGAGAGCACAAGTACACGGGTTCAAACCCCAGCACCATGTATACAACGAAGTCCCGGAGCAACAAAAGCCACATGAAAAACTAAATAAAAAATCAATTCTCTCTTTCTCTCTCTCTCTAAAAAAAAAAGAAAAAGAAAAAAGAAAGAAAAGAAAAGAAAAAGTAATTTTAACCAGAAAAGATATATTAGTTTAGGTCAATACCACATGTATTTAGCATCAAACAAAAAGATGCCCAGGATAAAAACTAAACTTATGACTGGTAAGAGATACATATTTATTCCCTAAAATGGCAGAGGGTCACTAGTAAATTCCAAATTACCATTCACTCAACATTCTTTCAAGTGCAGTTATTTTACTTGAGTTGACCATTCTCATCTTTATATGATCCTTCTTTGCTTCTAAATGTTTACATTTTTTCCTGTCTCCTTATAAACTTTTTTTTACTTTGAATGAATTTGATTTTTCTCCCTGCCTACTAGAAGTGCTGGCATCAACTTTCTACTGGCTTCAATAAATACACTTTCAGTTGTGAATCTCATAATGAGACAGTTTTAGGAGAGATAGTAAAATGGCTAGGTAGTCAGGACAAAGGGCCCCCTCATGGAGCTAGCTGGTAGAGAGTGATTGACAGGGCAAGCTCAGGGCCTTCATATGTAAATGACTATGAGGCTCACCTGTGGGAGCAACGCCTTTGTCCCTGAGGCGGGAAAAGTAAGAAATGGGGGTGGACACAGGTGGGAACTAGGAAGTATTTACCACCTTTTGTTTTACTGAGATTTTAACCAAAGGTGCTCTTGACCAGTTTCAATTCCTGTTTTGCATAGATTTTAACCAATGACTTTGGTACTAAGTTTTAATGCCTGCTTTGCATAGATTTCAACCAATGATGTAGATGCATTTCTCCATGCCTGTTTGCATGAATGTTAATTATGCTCATACCCCAAATCTATACAACCCCTGGCCTAAGGCCTAACGTCCATTAGACTGTGTCCTGCTTCCAGGTGTCCCTCCACCTTGTGGAGTCTCTGCTCTTCTTCCTAAATAAATCCTACTCTTTTTATTCCTCCTTCTGTGGTTGTCTGTGGATTTTATTCTTCAAATTCGCGAGACAAGGACCCAGAAGATTGGCGTCGAATTCCCGGAATGAATTTCCACCACACCAAGAGCTGCAACACCCAGCTTTTAGCTGGAGAGCTGCAGACACCTGCAGTCAGCACAAATTCCCAGTTTTAACTGGGAATGGCTGCAAACACTAGAAGCGGGCTGTTTTGGCTGCTGGAATCTGTAGTGGCCCAGACTCCATTTGCCAGTGGGAGCAGAGAATCCGGCGTCATCGCAAAAACTCCGCATCAATAGTCCTATGGTGATAAATACTATCTCAATATATTTGTATGACTCTCAAATCTCTATCTCCAGCCTTGATGCCCTGACTTTGTGGGGCTACAATTCCCCAAACCAGTGGGCACATACACACACACACACACACACACACACATACAAGTACATGAAAATACTTATGTTTCAAGTCTCATTCAAGATTTTCTCAAAACTGGTTCCTTTTCCTGTAAATCTAGAAATCTAGTATTTTTATATTCTTAACATGAATCTTGAAACTACTTTACCTCCATCATCCAGAGAATTGGTTGTTAAGAAGTTAGTTTGCTAACTTCTCTACTGTGTCCAACCTAGGACAAGATTTTTCTCACTTCACACCTCAATAACTATAATGATTTCCAGTTGGTCTCTAGGGTCTGGTTTTCTCCCATAGACAGGATGGTAGTATAACATGACCCAAATTACTTTTCTTCCCTAATGCTTTATATTCTCCAACAACTGGCTTTGACGTAAATGTTCAGCTTTATTTCTCATAAATTGCCCCTAGAACCCTTTGATTCAGCCAAATCTTTCTGCTCACTCTTCCTAATAGATACCATTCTTTCTCTGGGCTCATGGACTCCTCTTCTAGAAAGCTAGTCTTTAGTTCCCCATGGCTACTGAAAATGTACTTATCCCAAATTCCACCTGCTTCATAAAACCTTACGTGAATAACCACCCCATAGGTCTCTCCTTTTTGTGTAATTCAAGTAACTATGCTTCCTACCATTTTTTGCATACTTATGTATTTTCACTTATTGTTCATTATTTTTTCATGTGTATTGGGCTATCTTTTAATTGAAATAATAACCAAGTTTAGTCTTCCTGTCCCATCTTCCCCCACACATGCACACAACAGTGAATGTATTGAAGACAATGAATACTTATTGATTTATTTATTGACTAAATACATATGAATCATAAGGAACAGAAAGTATTATGAGAAAAAGAGATCTTAAAGCTTGGTGAAAGGATTTTCAAGATTGATTTTTAAATATTCTGTAGAGGAACAATCTTCATCAACCTCACTTTAGACATTAGGCACATACAACAGCTAGTAAATTGTCACTTTTGTTAGATAAATTCTCTTTCATGACACTTTGAATACTTATAAAAGAAATAAAAATCAGCTTTTATTTATACTTGAAACTGATGTTTAACATTTATTTCTAAAAGGAACATAAGCTTGTTCTGCCCTCATGATATCTCTTTACTATTATATTTTTATATGTAATTACTTGATTTTCTTTTCTATTTTTACCTGGTGATAGTACCCTGGCAATACAGAATATTAAAAGTAGAAGTGTTCTTAGCAAGCAACTAATTCAATCTATTTATTTTACATTTGTGGAAACTGAGTTCCAAGGAGGGCAACTAACTTGCTCAAGGTCATGGTCCAGTTATTGTGAGAGAAATACTGCATCTAGAAATTAGGATATTAGTTCCTAATTCTATACTTTTCTATAAATGCATAGTGTATCATTTCATTTTTGTACCTTAAATTGATACCATCCAAATAAATAATAAACAACCATAGTTTTTCATAATTTCTCTTATTTTACTGCCAAGAAAGTGAATTATTGTCTTTTAAGTTATTTTTTTAAGAGAGAAGTACAGTGAAAGAGAGGGAGAGAGAATAATTTTTATTTAGTTTTTCATATGACTTTGGTTGCTCTGACGCTTAGTTGTGTACGCGAATGCTGGGGTTTGAACCCATGTAATTGTGCATGCCAGGCAAGTGCCATAACCTCCAAGCCATGGCTCCAGCCCCGTCTTTTGAGTTACTAATAGTGGAATTCTCAGTAGAAATGCAGCATGAACAGGTTATTATGATGTGTGTCAACATAGAGCTATGAATATCATCTTGATTATTTACATTACTAAAACTTCATAAAACTGCAATTTTTTTCCCAGTGGTGAGTTGAATGGGAATAGTTATGTGAGTTTTTGGTTTTGTTCTGGAAGATGGTTTTATACTGGGCACTATGCTAATATTTGTAATGGCATTGTGGAGGAATTTTTCAAACACCTAAAATAATTCATATCATCTGGGAAGAGAGATAAACATGAGTCAATGTAAAATTGAGCTAGTGACATGAGGATATAAGAGAAGACACGATTTAGTTTTGGGGAAAACACGTGGAATGTCGCAATTGTCCTTAACCTCTGTTCTGTAGCAGCAGCAGGAGAGCAAAACTAAAAGCACTCTGCTATTTCGCTGCAATTTTTTTATCCTTATCAAAAAAAAAAAAAAAAGTGAAATCGTCAATTTTTCTCTAAAACTCCTGCCTAGATAATATTGTTCAGAGGGCTAGCAGATGCAGAAAACTAAAAGTGGAAAGAATTAAAAAGAACTCAGATGAAGATGATTAAATTTTGTGAGGAATGTTCATGGAAATTTGGCTTTCTGCAAAAAAAAAAAAAAAAGCTTTACAATCTACACTATATTATATCATTTGAATTCTTAATGACTGATACCAAGTGGTAGCCAGTAGAGGCCTATCAAATTCTAATTTTAAAATTATTTGTGTAGTCTTTTAAAGTAAAAATTGCTACTAGCAATTCACCCAACTCATGCTGTGAAAAGATTCATTCATACAGTTCAATAGTCTTGAGCTTCAGAGGCAAATAAGGGGCATACGAGAATGAAAAACATATTTTCTTAATAAAATATCAAAATGTAGAAAAATTGAATTTGAAATAAAAACAGAGACATGAGAAGCCTGCCTTGTTTGTTAAGTCATGAAGACGCAAGTGGATGGTCAGTGTTTCCCTGGCTCACTAAATCCACACAACACAGAGCAAACGTGGTCTTAGCGTGGTGAACACAACTTACCTGTACCATTGTTAAGTGTGGTCTGGATCGTGGCTTCTGGCCCCATAGTGTCATAGTCTTCCTTCATTTCTTCTGTGGGGGAAAATTATCTTTAGCATTTGAGAACTGTAGAAAGGCTTACTATACTAAGCATGCCAAGCACAGGAACAAGGAAGATTCTTTTAAAGGAAACAGAGAAAAGGCTTGTTGTAAACCTCTAAACAATAGCTTTGTTCAGGCAATTGAATAAATCCAATAGTGCTAGCTGCACAAGAACTTATTTACTTTAAGCATTACTGCAAGCTGTGAAAAACAGAGGTGCTTATTTGGAGCAAACGAAGGGCTTTTCTTCTGGTGGCAGTTCTAGTGACAAACAGGGGGAAGATATTATTTTTTCAATAAGAGTCAAAAGCAACTCAGTATTTGTACTGAAGAGGCGAGCTAGTTGCTATGCCTCTGGTAACTCTGACTGCTTAGTGGCAAGTCAGAATTTCTCATTTTATGTTCCTGCACTTCTTTCCCCTTGGGGGGTAGGTATGCTGGGTCTAATCTAGGCAAGCATACTTCTTAGAAACCCTAATTCTTCACATCAAAACTTGGAATGCCTAGATTATAGAATGAACATTCCAGAGGTATCAAAAATACCTGCTTCGGGGCTGGAGTGGTGGCTTGGCGGTTACAGTGCTTGCCTGGTATGCACGAGGATATGGGTTTGAACCCCAACACCACGTATGCAACCAAGTGTTGGAGCAATGAAATCCACATGAAAAACTAAATAAAATTGAATCTCTCTTTCTCTCTCTCATTGTCCCTTTCTCAGAAAAAAAACAAAACAGCTTCGCTATTTATGTGAACTTCTAAAACACATCTTCCTTCCTCCTTTCCCAATCTCATCAATATCTTCTGTCATTATATATGCCTCTGTAGGTAATCAGTTATTTTCTGAGGAACAGCTCAGTGTTCTGATATAGATGAAAGTATATAACACCGAAGTTGAAGATTTATAAATGAGTAAAGGCCATTTTCAAAAACTAATATTTTCAGGGGTTGGGGAATTAGCTCAGTGGCAGAGCGCTTGCCCAGTATGCGCAAGGCCCCGAGTTCAGTCCTTAGCTCTGAAAAAAAATTCAAATAAAAAACTAATATTTTCAAATAATGGAGAGTTTGAAATACAAGGGAGTTCTCGAATTTCTCTGCCTTCCAGATTAGAGAGTATGAGAGAACAGGACAGAAATCAGTTAAAAGTTTTTGTATGTAAGTAAATGAAATATGAACTTTTAAAAATTGTAGTTTTAAAATGACAATAATGATGAGAACCACACATGGGTATTTCTCTGTGACAATCATTTTACTTAAAACAAAAGAAACTGGGCTGAAGAGGGGGCTCGGTGGTTACAGGGATTGCCTGCCATGTGTGAGGACACAAGTTCAAACCCCAGCACCACGTACACAACGAAGTATCAGAGCAAGAAAAGCCACATAAAGACCTAACTAAAATTGGTTCTCTCTCTCTCCCCCCGCCTTGCTGTACCCCTCTCTTTAGAAAAAAAAAAAGAAAGAAAGAAAGAAACTTTATAATTAGGACTCTGAATTCCCAAATTTATCCTGATCATTTTTTGCTTATCCTATCCTAGGCCATTTTGATAGAACAGGTTGTACAAAATGTTACAGCAAAATTAAAATATATTTTACAAACAGTGTTCTGTGGTAGATGTGTTCATGGGATCAGAGTTGAAATAGCACAGTCCTCTTGAGGTAAAACAAACATAGATGCTCATTTAACGCCGCTGCTCAGTATAGTCAGATAATTTGAATATTTGTGTAGACTATACCCTGAACTTCTCCTTTATTAAGGGAATATTTTCACGGGGAAGTTTTGCATAAAACTTTTAGAAGTTCAATACGTAACAATATTGTATTGTCAACTGTAATGATTGATGATTTGAAAGTCTCTCTTATTTGTTTTTTCTTTTCTTTTTTTTGTTTCTTGTTTTTTTCAGGGCTGAGGATCGAACTCAGGACCTTGCACATGCTAGGCAAGCTCTCTGCCACTGAGCTAAATCCCCAACCGCCTTTTTTTTTCTTTTTTAAAGAGAGAGGGACAGTAAGAGAGACAGAGAGAAAGAGAGAAACAATTTTTTTAGTTAGTTTTTTCATGTGGCTTTCATTGCTCTGAGACTTCATTGTGTACGTGGTGCTGGGGTTTGAACCCGTGTACTCACGCATGCTGGGCAAGCGCTGTAACCGCCGAGCCACGGCTCCAGCCCCTCTTATTTGGTATTTTTATCAGCCTGTGCAAGGAATTAAATTAAGGTGTTTCTGAGAAGTTCAGTACTAGATATAAATATAGCTTTTGTGTCATTCCTCCTCACTCATCTCATGTGATTTCTGGTAGCCAAGAGTCACAAGAATCATAAGTTTTCCATCTGAGAGCACATCAAGTCAGTGAGGGGAAAACAGTTAACAGCTTCTTTTTTTTTTTTTTTTTTTTTTGCATAATAGTGGTAATGTTCAAGATTTCTGCTGTACTTCCTTCCTCATTGTCATTTTCTTATGAAAAAGTAAAGAGAAGTTACAGTGGGTGGTAGCTTCCCAAATTCATGAATGCTGGGTGTACACATGCGTAGCTGGCACTTGGTGGAGACCGCACGCTGAGCATTATTCAGCTTTCACCCTCTTTTACCAAAGGTGCCACAGATCTTCCAGAGACACGAGATAGACTGAACATTAATCTTTTTCTTTTTCAAATATCAAACTCATTATAACAAAATGAAACTTTAAGCCTCTTCAGGTATTTATTTGGAATATTTCGCCTATGCCTAGTTTATTTGGTTCCAAGTTAATTCATATTTGGAAGGACATATTGGTGCACAGTTCAGGAATACCTCCTCTAAACTGACTGCAGTCCTGGCTATCTTTCTATCTTGTTCCTAACCTTAAACATTTTCCAAGACACCTCTGACTCAGCATACTGTTTCTAAAACCACATAGAATATTTATTTTTAAAACACTTGTAAAAGTTTGTTTTCCAGTCACCCTTGAGATGGACGATTTTAAAAATAAAGAGCACTTTCTTCTGTAGGATGAAGAATCCTTGAATAAGCAGAAAGAGGCCAAGATACAGGTGATTTATTTAAGTCTCTGTCAATGATAATGATGTCATGATTTCCAGCACACTGTGTCCACCCTATTGTGGGACGAAAGAATGTCAAGGACAATTCCAAACACAAAACTTTGATTGTGCTGGAACCGGAAAGGCACTGTAAGAACTCCACTGTGCTCTTCAGTTCAAAACCTGCATCCTGCAGACAAACTACAGAAAGCATGGGCGAAAGAGCAAGGGAGAGGGGCTTATCTCAGGGTAAAGCTATGTGCTGAGGTATGATTGTAGACAGCCAGGCACCGGGGATAAAACACTACTAAATAAAACAGCACCAGAATTAGAATTATTGTCTATATTGTGTTTTGAACAATAAATAAGAAAATATTTTATCAGAAGAAAAATGTGTTATCTTAGAGTCAGGATAAACAATGAGTAGCTTTTTAAGACCAATTTCTTTTCATTAGACATCAAGGCACCACATCAGAGCACTTTTAGAACAATAAAAAAAAAGAACAATAAATCATTACTAATCATTAGAACTAGACAGGTAATAGCTGGGTAACTTTCTTGGTTCGAATAGCCAAATGAGATTAGGGATTTACATTTTATTTAATTATTGTGACTCCAGAATGCTAGTTTATTTACCATAAAGGTAGAAGCAAAGAACAGCCTGTTCATTTGTATCACAGGCACCATTAACTACAGGTGATAACAGTGTCTGCAATGTATTTATATGAATTATTATGTATTAAAATGTTTAGAATTATGATCCATGACCAACACCAAAAGCTGCCACAACTGCAAACCACTACAGTTTGACATTGCTCTTTTGGCTGTTTTTCAACTACTGATCTTAATTTTTTAAATTAAACTTTCTTTTTGTTAGAAGTTTGGGGCTGTACATTTGTTATATCATTATTAATTATTCCTTTAAGGGTGAAAATTCCAGTAATTGGTCCTTACCCTTGATTTCTAGATATTAAAATTTAAAGCATCAGAACATTCATTCTTATAGCCCTGCATATCTAGTTCATTAACAAATATGCATAGCTAACACCAGCTCATTTAAATAGTATGTCTTACATGAGTTCTCGCCACACTCTGTTTCTGTCACACTGCTCCCAAGAATCATTGGCTCTTATTATACATGTAAATGGCTATCATAAAAATAAAAATTTCATTTAAGATTGTTAATGACTTCTGCAGCAGTCAGACTTCTTTTAATGATCATCCTCTGCCCCTAATTAAACGTATTTATCTTTCAAGCATCTTTGGCTGAGTTCTCCCTCATCGTTGAAAATCTAAAACCTTAAGTCTTAATGGATATAACGATAAATGTTTATGTGTGGGATTGCTGAGATTCGAGAAACCTTCACCGAAAGCAAAATTGGAAACAGAAAGAGTACAAAACTTGGCACAGTATGTTAGGAAAACGAAAAACAAATACACCACACTCAAACTGCCATCCGTCTTTTTTTTCTTTTTTTCACGTCTGATTTTCTTTAGTAGGGGAAATGCTTTTATTATCCTTCTTCCAGTATCCTAAACAATTACTCTGCCTAGTCTCAATGTTTGGTAGTCTACAATGTTACAATAACAGGTAGGTAAACTCCCTCCCACCCACTTCGTTGCTTATGAAAATGCTACTGTTTTTTTTATATTTTCAGAGAAAAAACAAGGTGGGATAAATAATTATAGCTCTCACTGGAAACTGGGAATAGAGATTTAGGAGACCCAAAGTCTGAGTTAGATGGGACCTTTTAAAAAAATTATCATAGGCCCCTTTACCAAGCAAAGATGAACAGTTTACAGGAGTAAGATTTCTTGTATTTTGTTAAGGATATCACACCTTAGTAATGCTCCGTCATAAGTGGATTTTAGGCCAAGCTGTTCCCATTTGCACAGTGGTATCTGAAGTTTTAGTTTGAATAGAATTTATCCTATTTTTGTTACAGTTGGCCTTGGACCATTATTAATTCCCTTGAGATTCCCACCAAACAGCAGGGATCATTATCAAGTACTTAGCTGTTAAATAATAAAAAGAGCTACCTGACCAGGTAAAAGTGTGAAATCACATTCACACTTAACAAAAGGGAATGATTAGATGGTTGAATTACAATAGGAGGTGTCAGACAGACACATTTAACTGACAGTGACTTGGTTAGAATTGCCACATGTTTTCTACAAATATACATACACATACATATTATATATATGAATTTTTATGTTCGCTTCCATTTTCTGTCATGGAAGTTTAGACCTTAAACATGTTATGCAATTTGCACATTGTAAATGTTGTACAAATACTTCATGTTATGTGTTGAAAATGTAGTTTGTATTCGACTTCCATCAAAATTGAAATATAATCCCTTCCTAAAATGTAAGTGCTGTAATGTGATAACATTACTATCACTTCATAACCTGTCACCAGCTTTGGTATCTCTGTTCGGCTAGGGCAGTGGGAAGAACTATTTTAATTATTTTGGCTATAGACATTCTGCTGGTCGTACAGATTAGTTGAATGTGGCATCGGAAAGGGCCGATTGCTTTAGACACTTACCTGGACCATCTACAGAGGCTTGTAGAATCTCACTGTTGTGCCAGGGGTGCTCCACTCCACTGTCCCTTATCTCATCCTCCTCCTCCTCTCTTGGCAGCAGAGCTTGGCTCATGTGTGGGGAGGACTCAAGGTTGGGCACACCGGCTGGACTTGTTTCCTGGTCCAGAGGGTTAACAAGACTGTCATCTTCAGCAATGTGAAGCTTGTCCTCCTCATCTGTTTCAGAACCTGTGTCCACTACATTGTCATAGTTCACCACTGCAGAAGAAACACAAAACACACACTCTTTAAACACTCTGTTGAAAAAATCAGTCCCCTGTAATTGTTTAGTTAAATGGAAAATAATTAATATTTTCATAACGGAATTACTCAACCATGTCAAGAAAATATAATTAATATTTTTCATGTTTTAGCACTTTTATTCTTATTCAATTATAGCTGGGTGCTCTTTCTGGCTTTATATAATTTTTTACTAAAAAAAGATGAGAAATTTTAAAAAACAACAGAAGCACATATCTTCAAAATATGTCTCCACTGCATATGTAAAGAGACGTATTACTCCAGTATGCACTTTCAATACTTTACACAAACTTACAAAGTGTATCTACAATTGACAATTTTATTAGCTCAGTGACGTGATGTGTTTACTATATAATGTTTTACTATAAATACAAGATGACTTCACTATATTAACTGTGATTTTATTCCTAGAAGCAGTACATACGCACGCACAATGTCCAGCTATTTACCCAAATATACAAACACATACACAAACCTGCTCAATCTGAAATGTTCAATCTTGCTTCTACGTCAACCATCATGTGCTAAGGCCATTTATACCCCAATCTTTTAAGCAGAAAATGAGGAAAAGCCATATCTTCTGGGCCATTAATACTACTATTGAGATATCTTCATAGTGCCATAATTACAGAAGATTTTAAAGTGACACAGGCAAGACCAACACAAATGTTCAAATAACTCACAAGAACTAGCGGACTGCTTTTACAGCCCTCAGTCCCAGCAATGCTCAGTAGCTTTTCTTAAAATAGACAGCCTGTAAATAAGGTCTGTGAACTCAATTGAAGGTGGCTGTTTCTGAATTAGTCAGCCCTCACAGGCTCTCGGCCTACATGCTAGTACATAAATTGTCCACTTTACCACCAGACAAGAAAGATTAGAGTAATAAACACGGGGCATTAGCTCAGCTAGAGAAACACACCAGCCGTTACGCACACACAGGATTGCCAAGAACTGTTAACCCAACTCTCCAGAAACACACACAAAAAAACAAGTTAGGACCATGACATCATGGGAACAAGAGGGAGAGAGAAAGAAAAAAAGAGCCGGTGGAAAAAAAAAAGCGCAAACAATTTTCAGGTTCATTTTGATTTCTCTGCGCCTAATAAAGCAATCCTCTGCTAAGTTATCAACTGAGCTATCTCAAGTGGCTCTTGCCAGCTATCGGATTATACAAAAGTGGCAGAAAAGGAGGAAAAAAAAAAGAAAAGGATTGTGTGTCAGGTTCATAATGCTTTTGGAGAATTCTGGAAACATGTCTAGTTACAAATTTTAGTCAGTCATATCTGTTTGCTTTGACAGGTTCCCAGGGAGTAAAAAAGGAACAAAAAGAGAGAGATTTTTTTTGTCATGTGAGGCTGGGGACAAAAAGATTACACCGTGCATATCTGCTCATAATATGATCTTTGTATAATCCGCGGGTCTGCACTTGCCTTCCGAACAACTGCACAACAGGTGCAAATTAAAATGAAAACGGCAGCGGAGCTGGGCAAACAGAATCTGCTGACCTGGTTTGAATACCAATTGACGGGGGAAACAAAACCTTTTCAAGAGGTGTGACCACAAGGGCTTAGGCAAGTTCAGGCTGGGTAATGCCCTCAGATCTACAAAAAGAGAGATATTCGAACATCTCTGCTCTAGCTGTGTGGTCCAGATATACCTTAGTACAATCAATAATGTGCTGCTTTTTTTTTTTCCTAGTGACTGAGATTTAACCATTTCTTAGCAACAAGCAGAAGATT